>JASEVX010000003.1:14011019-14062616 GCA_031761405.1 Serripes groenlandicus | reverse complement strand
ACTAACTGTATACCAAGTTTGGTAAACTCGGTCGAAAGGATGTTCAGTGTAGAGTGGTCACTAGGTTGTTGATATGGAATAGCCAAAGTCTAATTTTGACCCTTATACCTTTAAACTATGACCTTGAAAATAAATAAGATTGGTCGAAGGATGTTCAGTGTAGAGAGTGGTCACAAGGTTGTTGATATGGGAAAATAGTCAGTCGTATTTTGACCTTGAACTTTAACCTATGACCTTGAAAATAAATAGGCTTCTAGACCTTGCATATACTAACTGTATACAAAGTTTGTATAAGATAGGTCGACAGGATGTTCAGAGTAGAGTGGTCACAAGATTAGTTACGGACGGACGCACAAACAAACAACAAACAACAAACAAACAAACAGCCCCAATACTAAATCCCCTTGCAAACTGTTAGCCGATGGGGGATAATTAAATTACAATCATCTACAGTTGGTTCTTTTCTACCAAACCCAATTTGCTTCTCAGATCTTTGTATGACTAGAAACATGGCCAATCAAGATGCACAGCTTGATCCGGATCTGGTGCTGTGCTTAATTCCTTTCTCATCACTTTTGCTCTCCATATCTAAGAAGTAGTTTTTGTCAATGTGGAAAAGCAGCCAGTTGCTTTGCATGACATGTTGTGTGGGAAGTTACTGGTGAGAGAAAACCACAGCGAACAGGTAAGTGAACTGGCCGCCGTATATATGAACTGTACAAATTGTTGAAAAATGGTGTTAAACCCGATTCAATCAATCACACCAGGATGCAGGCATTTCTTGGAAACATTTGAGAGATAAACGAGATATTAGCTTTTGTTTTGGTTAGCTTTATCACCTTTCCCTCATATAGACTCTTTCTCACACCTCTGCAGCAGACGGCTTTTTGAAACACATTGCGTGACAAAAGTAGAAATTGCTCAAGACAAACAAATTGCTTGTTTTGAGCCAATTTCTTCTTTGTGTCACTATGTTTTCAAAAAGCTGTCTGCTGCAGAGGCGTCAAAAAGGGCGTCTATATGAGGCGAAAGGGTTTAAACAATTAAGAGGTTATTGTTTCCTCCGAGGTTTGGTCTGACAGGTTATATTGTATATGTCTATTGCAGGGTTGAATGTATTGTTGGATAGGGACGAAATGCTCATTCTTTTCAAAATTGTCAAAATTGTCAACACTATAATGTTCATCATGTTAACCCTTTCCCACATATAGACGCTTTTTGAAGCCTCTGCAGCAGACAAATTGCGAAAACATTGTGACAAAAGGGGAAATTGCTCAAAACGAGCAATTTCACCTTTTGTCAACAAAGTTTTCAACTTTTCTCCAGTAATTATACCATCAATTTAGAGATTTTCTATAACTTTGCGTAAAAGTTTTTCAAAGATCCGTCTGCTGTAGATTCTTGTTGTATGTGGAGAGGGGTTAAGGGTAGTAGCAACGGCGACAGTCTGCTTCTGTCCATTGTCTTAGTCTTTGACTATACAAAACAATTGTAGCGACTGTGGGTTATTGCCAGTCTGTGGAATATTGCGTTCTGCCGTAGAACTGCCTAATTCATATACAATATTGTATAACCGCCATTGTTTATTATTGGTTCATGTCGCCCAAAGAATTCCATATTGCTAAACACAAGTAGTGATCTATTAACCAAGGATTTCTTATTTCATCACTTCTCAGTTTACAATTAATTCATCTGATGTTTCCAACTTTAATTGCCAAAATGTACTTTTCTGATGTAGATTATAGGATGTACTTCTCAGATCTGCATCTCAAAGCAACAATATAAACCTTTTCCAACATAGAGCAAATCTGCAGTCTATGGCTTTTAAAAACATCTTATGAAAACTTATATTTATAAAATAAGTTAAATACATTGATTTAGATTCCCCACCAAAATTTAAATTGTAAAAGCATGTTTGGGACCACCATGATATAGCTGAGTATCTGAAACAAATGATATTTTCTAAAATTTGACCAAATGATACTTATGTGTTGTTCACAAGTCTTTTCTAAAATATAAGCTAGTGACCTAGTTTTGTTTTGGGTCCTGCACCTGTCCCAGTTTCAAATCTGAATAGGAATTGATGGAGAAGATTTGTACGGATGATTTTTTCATTAAGATTGGATGAAAAAAAATGGGGCCTAATGACTGTGTTCAAAAGGCTTGTCTAGAAATGTGACCTAGTGACCTGGTTTTTTAACCCAACATGACACAATTTCTAACTCGACTTAGGATTTAATGGTAACAAATTTTCTGATGATTATTGCCTGAATCGCTCACCTGAGTCATGCCAACCACAATAACAATATTTTTTTCTACCAAGACTCAACATGGTTTGAAGTAATCTTGTAGAGAGTCAGTCCAAGGAACATTTCTAGAATTATTTCTTTCTGGCCAGATACTATGTTTAAAATTATCACTAAGGCAGACAGCTTGCATGAGGCCCCTGATTGCCGTGTTTTTCAACTGATCAACGTGGCCTGAAGGAATCTTATAGAGGGTCACTATAGGATCATTTCAACAAAATAATTTGGAAAAACACGTAAGATACTTTAGGGGGAGAAAATTTTAAAGATTTTACTTTAACCATAAAATGCAAAACAGACCGCCTTCTGGCGACATGTTTTTCGATCAGTCAATATGGCTTGAAGGAGTCAGAGAAGGTAACACAAGGAATAGTTTTACAAAATGATTTGGAAAGCTGCCAACTACTCTTGGAGAAAAAAGATTCTTTAATGTTTTCCCTATAGCCATAGCAGACAAAACATCAGGATGCTTTTCTGTGAAATAACATCGGAATTGACCCACTAATTAAAGAGGAGACAATGTGTGATGGACTATGCACGCCGGACAAAGGGTGATCACAATATTCACCTTGAGCACTTGGATACAGAAACTAATCATCCTACATGTAACATTATGTATAATTATTGAATAGACTTTAAATCAATGTGGCAAATGGAGAAATTTGCTCAATTTCATCTTTTTTGACACAATAATTTCAAAAATGTCTCACTGTATAGGCATCAGAATGTATCTGCATATTGGAAAGAGTTAATATGGATCGAAAGGTGACAGCCTGTCCGGTTATCACTGACTGACAAAGACAGCCGCCCTTTCATTAGACCTTCACCATGCCATTGACCCGTCCCACATAATACCATTGACCCGTCGGACATGCAGACACATTTTTGAAATCTTTGTGTCAATAGCAGAAATAGATTATAATAAACAATTTCTCCTTTTGTCACAATTAATTATACATCCATTTATAGAGATTTACTATATATTTTTGCCCAGGTGGTCTTCAAATTAGTCTTCTGCAGAGATCAAATTTTTGGCAGTGGACATTGAAATAATTCTAAGAAAAAATATAGATAATATTCATATTGTTTTTATTTGAGTTGTGGAACAATGTTGCCAATGGCATTTTAGTTATATCACGGCGGCTAGTTCACCAAACATGTTTTTATCCTGGCTTTCTCACACCTGGTACACAACATTCTTCCCACCTAACTGGCTACTTTCCAACATAAGACTATTCAGCCAATTGGTAGAAGACAAATAAACAAGCCACAAGGTATTTTGTAACTCCTTAGAAAGAATGAATGGACATGCCAGAGGCTTCAATCTCACTGCCCTTGTTGTTAAAGAAAATGTGGAAAAAGGTTAATGCCATGCCAAAAATTCCTTGTTTTCATGATATAGGTCCGACTTGGCTGAAATTACTTCTTTTAACCCTTTCCCTCATATAGCACGCTTTTCTGACAGCCTCTGCAGCAGACCGCTTTTAGAAAACATATTGACAAAGAAGACAATTAGCTCAAAACGAGCAATTTCTCCTTTTTGCCAGCAAATTTGTTTTCTACTTTTGATGTCTTAGGTTCTCCATTCTCATTATGTTGATTTCTATGTTTTGACAAACTATGTGCAGATTTATTGTATGTGGGAAAGGGTTAACACTTGATATTATGACGACATTATTTTCTTATATAATACCAGAATTGTCTGCTTTACAAATTAATATTTTTAAATACAATGAAACAAATGTATACTCTTCAAGACAATATTTTCTAATAGTAAAATGAATGACTACTTTTCCAAAAATGTTTTTGGTCATTTGTAGTTCTACAATTACTTGACTGTTAACCCTTTCCCACATCATGAAATCTGCAGCAGACAACTTTGAATATATCTAG
Source organism: Serripes groenlandicus (assembly GCA_031761405.1). NCBI lineage: Eukaryota > Metazoa > Mollusca > Bivalvia > Cardiida > Cardiidae > Serripes > Serripes groenlandicus. Next base: position 14,058,417 of record JASEVX010000003.1, on the reverse strand, counting down.
GAAGAAATATGAGATAACTAATGAAAAGTGATGACAATATTGTGGCAAAAGGTAAATTTGCTCATAATGAGCACTTTCTCCTTTTGCCACAGCGATTTCAGAAGTCGTTGGCTTCAAAGGCAGCAGAAAGCGTCTGCATACGGGAAATGGTTATTAATTCAGTATCATTACGATATAAAAGAGAAGTCCATATAATGACTACCTTCTGCAAGGGTAATTATTTTCTGACCAGTTTTTACGACAACCCTGAGAATCCCTAGACAACATAAGCTGTAAATTGCACACCTAAGTATGTAGGAATTTCTCCGTTATTTTACTTTACGGTCAGAATGGCCATTATTGGTACAATTTAACCCTTTCCCTCATACGGCAATTCTGCAGCAGACGACTTTAAACGTATTTTGTCAAAACATAGAAAATCTCCATAATTGAATGGATAACCTAATGACTAAAAGTGGAAAACATTGTGGCAAAAGGAGAAATTGCACGTTTTGTGCAATTTCTTCTTTTGTCACTATGTTTTCAAAAAGCCGTCTGCTGCAGAGGCGTCAGAAAGCGTCTATATGAGGGAAAGGGTTAAGGCACCCTATAAGACTTGCCTTATAATTTGTTCTAGTCTTGGCTTATATTAATGGTTTCATATATTTCAAATCATTATCCTTCCTTTCATTTTAGACCTCATAGTTGCTTTGGTTGTCAATTCTGATCAAGATTTGTCATACTTTTAAGATATACAATTTAAAATAATCATCTTTTTGGTACTTGTAGAAAACGTTTTCTACAGGTTCTTGAATAGCCATTACCTTTATAACTTTACAAATACATTGTATGCCAAGTCTAGGAATGTGACGGCCTAATGCAACTGTGTATATTGAAAACTCAGACTAGCTTGTGCATCCGCAGTCTCATCAGAGCCTTTACAGTCAGTTTACAATAAATTTAGTCTAAGATGCAGCATTTGACGAAAACTAGAACTAAAGCCCAACTATAACTATCACTGAAGATGATAAATACCCCCTAATTTGTTTGTTTGGAGTTTAACGCCGCTTTCAACAGCTTTGGTCATATCACGGCGGTCAGTGCACCTACCCATGTTTTCCTGGCTTTCCCACACCAGTACTTGCACAACATTCTTTCGAAGCCACTGACTACTTTCTCACATAAATCAGAGGTGAGAGGCAATGGGAAAAATTGCTCGAAAGAATGTTCGCCTCAACCGGGTATCGAACCCGTGACCTACAGATCACAAGTCAGATACGCTACCAAGTGAGCTACCCGGCCGGGTCTAAAATACCCCCTAAACAGCACATTGACCTACACCATAACTTAATAAGTAAAAGGGCCATAACTCTGTCAAATAACATGCAATTGTAACCCAGTGGTTTGTAAGAAATAGGCCGGTCAAAATATGGCTTCCGACCGACCGACAGACAGACAGACAGACCAACACAGTGACTCCTATATACCCCCTATGTATAATTAGTGTCATGCCAATTTATATTTATATGATCCTATTACAGTGAGTCAATAAGAACCCAAAATTGCTAGAAAAATCTCTGTTAATATCAGTGACGAATATAATTATATTAATGGAAGCTTCATTTCCAAGTTGAATCACAAAATGGAAATGTCCCTTTAGGAGGTATAATTTGCTAAGGTCAAGGTCGACCATCCACCACTCCAGACCTGAATTCCCAGTCCCAAAGGCCATGTCTGCTTACTACCATGACAGTATAATCCATATCTTTTTACCCTTTTCCCACATGCAGACCCATTCTGGTGCATCTGCCGCTGACGACTTTAGCAAACATTGTGGCAACAGGAGAAATTGCCCAAAGTGAGGATGTTTTCCGTTTACCATCAAGTCCTACAGTTTTTCAGCAAAATATCACTGTAACTGTTCATCTTATCAAAGCTTATCCCTTTTCCTCATATAGACGCTTTCTGACGCCTCTGCAGCAGACAGCTTTTTGAAAGCATGGCAATAAAAGGAGAAACAGCTCAAAACGAGAAATTTCTTCTTTTGTCACGATGTTTTCAACTCAATTCAATTATCGTACTTGCATTTAAAGGGAGTTTCCAAAGAATTTCGGGTATGTTTCAAACAGTTGTCCAGAGTTGTCTGATGGAAGAGTTTGAATGTCGCAATATGATAAGCAATTTCCCATTCCTCTACATAGAGTTATCTGTTTTAGAGAGCACAGCACAACTAATATATTAGCAAATGTGTGTTGTGATTTTGTTTTTGTTTTTCCTGTTGCTTAAATTAAACCAACTGAATTTTACCACAAGGAGAAGTTATTATGTCTGGCGATTATAAAGTGATGGCTAATTATGTGGCAATGGAACAAATTGGGCTCCAGATAACGGCAAACCAAATACACCTCTGGGTTTTTGTTTGCTTCATTCAGGTTTTACGCCTTTTTCAACATTATTTCAGTTATATCACAGCAACAGTTCACTTATTCATGATCCCTGAGTAAACAAACCAGTACTAGGCTAGGAAATGTGCCTTACCTAAGGGCACTCCACCATGACCGTCATGTCGCAAATGGGACATCTGGGTTTAACCAGTTACCAGATTCAGATGACATTTGAAAACCCATAGTGACTGTAAGTTAGTGGTCATATTCACTGATTACTCATCTTAATCCTTTCCCTCATATAGATGTCTTCTGACACCTCTGCAGCTGACGGCTTTTTGAAAACATGCCAACAAAAGAAGAAATTGCTCAAAACGAGCAATTCCTCCTTTTGTCACCATGTTTTCAACTCTATTAAATTATTGTACTTTCATTTAAAGGAAGTTTCCAAATTTGTTCCAGTATGTTTTCAAAGTCGTCTGCTGCAAATTTGTTGTATGTGGGAAAGGGTTAATAATCTATTACTTCACACAGAAGACATTTGACACATGCCATTGAACATGACTCAAAACAAGCAATTTCACCTTTGATTATTTCAACTCTTTATCAATATAGATCTTTCAGTTTTCTAGATTGTTGAAATTGTTTTTTTCACAACAGTACTCCACACAACAATCTTCCCAAGCAGATGGCTGCTTTTCCACATAGACTAAGCCCATTGGTGGAAGTCGAATGACGCATGTCGCATTGACTTTTGTCAATCGTCGGAAAGAAAGTTGGCCGAGCCGGGATTCAAACTCACAACCCCTGGATTGACAGCCCGCGTCGCTACTGACTGAGCTACCGGGGCTTGGCTCAGTAAGCAGAATAATATTTTGGTAAATGTAAGATTGTCAAATTTTTCTATTCATGATCACCATACTTTTGTTCTGAAGATATCACTTTTGGTTCTCACTCAATGAAACAAGAGGGCCATGATGGCCCTGGATCGCTCACCTGATTGTTTTTTCCTTCACTTTAGCTATATACCCTAGGAACATTTCTACAAAATTATTTGAAAATAGGCCTGACACTTTTGGAGGAGAAGATTTTCACTATAGCCATATAATGCAAAATACCCTTGCCCACTGGCGGCCATGTTTTTCGACCAATCAACATGGCTTAAAGGAATCTGAAAGTGGGTCACTTAATGCTAGGAGTCCACTTAGCCGGCGCCATTTGGTGCCAGTTTGCGCCAAAGATTTTGTGATTGGCGCGTAGTGGCTCGCTCTGGCGCCGAATTAATGTCCGTTCGGCATGTGTCGCCAAATGGAATAAACTGAGTGCCATATGACCTGCGCCAAATGCCACCTGGCTTGCTCCAAAATTTTGCGCCAGTTTTCGCCATTACACGGTCATTTGATTCCAAATTAAACCCAGTTGGCGACATTTGCGCCGATAGACGGCTACTTTGTGCCACTTGGTGATTAGTTTGTGTCAAATGTCGCCAATTTGGTTTCAACTTTCCGCCACTTGACGCTATTTGCCGACTATATAATATTTCAGCCATCGGCTACCTGGGTCACACCCTCCTCAACTGCTGTATGAACAACATAACATTTACAATTTTGATATGTCTGAGGCTTTGGATAATGTTGGAGTGATGCTGCTGCTCCATCAACAGATGATGAGAGATGCTGAGGCGGTCACTGCTTATCAACTTATGCTGGCCAATCCTGATGTAGAGGAGCCTACTAAGAAGAAAAGGAAGCACAAGTGGTGGTTTAGACCCATGCTTCACCCACAGCTGAGGGCCGAACGTGGACAGTACCACACTTTGATGGAAGAGCTGAGGGAGAATGACAAAAGGAAGTTTAAGAACTACACCAGGCTATCCCCAGAGCTGTTTGATGAACTGTTGGTCAGGCTTACACCACACTTGCAGAGGAAGGACACCTACTTCAGGAAGGCCATTCCTCCCGGTCTCAAATTGTGCGTCTTCCTTCGCCATCTCGCAACTGGGGCCACATATGCCGAGCTGGGTTACAACTTCCGAGTGGGCAAGGAAACCATCCAGAAGTTTGTCCCTGATGTAGCCAGAGCGATAGTGGATGAGTATGCTGCAGAAGTCATCTCCCTCCCCAAAACCAATGAAGGTTGGCTTGAGGTTGCAGGTGATTTTGAAGCCAAATGGAATCTTCCTCACTGTCTTGGAGCCTTTGATGGAAAGCACATCCGTCTCCAGAAGCCCAAGAAGTCAGGCAGCCTTTACTTCAACTACAAGCAGTTCTTCTTGATTGTCCTGATGGCTGTCGTAGATTCAAAGTACCAGTTCCTGTGGATAGATGTGGGTGGGGTTGGCCACCAGTCTGATGCCCAGATCTACAACAACAGCGAACTAAAGGAGTGCATTGAGGCTGGCACTTTAGGCATCCCAGATCCAGTTCCTCTTCTCCATGATGAGGTTGACCACCCTATGCCATACTTCTTCGTGGGGGACGATGCCTTCGCCATGACGACGTACATGATGAAGCCCTATGGCCGTCGTAACCTGGACCAACAGCAGAACAACAGCGCGTGCCATTACATTCCAGTGGATTCCAATAGGCGGATTGTTTGTGCCAATGGGCGATATGTTAGCGCTATTTGGAGTCACTTGGTGGACACTCGGCGCCGAATTTTCGATGCAAGTGGCGCGAAGAAAATTTTAAACATTTTGAAATGTTCTTGCTGCCAAATTCAAATTTGGTGCCACCACGAGCCAGATGGGAGGCAGTTTGAGCCACTACACCCCACTGGGCACCTAATCGACGACACTAGGCGCCACAGCAAATTGCACTGGCGCAAACTGGCACCAAATGGCGCCGGCTAAGTGGACTCCTAGCATAAGGAACATTTCTACAAAATTATTTGAAAATCGGCCTGACACTTTCGGAGAAGAAGATTTTTTAAGTTTTCACTATAGCCATATATGGAAAAAAACAGCCCCGCCCCCCTGGCGGCCATGTTTTTCTACCAATCAACATGGCTTGAAGGAATCTGATAGAGGGTCATCCAAGTAACATTTCTACAAATTATTTGAAAATCTGCCAACCAGTTTGGGAGAAGAAGATTTTTTAAGTTTTCAATATAGCCATATAAGGCAAAATAGCCCTGTCCACTGGTGGCCATGTTTTTTGACGAATCAACATGGCTTGAAGGAATCTGATAGAGGGTCATCAAAGGAACATTTCTACAAAATTATTTTAAAATCTGCCAGACACTTTCGGAGGAGAAGATTTTTTAAGATTTCACCATAGCCATATAAGGCAAAATAGCCCGCCTCCCTGGCGGCCATGTTTTTTGACCAATCAACATGGCTTGAAGGAATCTGACCCACTGGTTACTGAGGAGAAGAAGTTGACGGACGACTGACGACGGTCAAAAGGCGATCACAATAACTCACATTGAGCAAAGCTCAGTGTGAGCTAAAAAAATAATGTCGCTATCACATGGCAATAAACAATTAACCGTGACCAACACACAACAAGACGACTTTAAAATCTTCTAGGTGAAAATATAGATCTTTTTTTGTAAACGAAGGTATAATTGAAATCCATTGTGGCAACATGTGAAATTGCTCATTTTGTCACAATATTTTCAAAAGTAGTCTGCTACATAGTCATCGAAAAGCATCTGCATGTAGGAAAGGCTTAACCTCCTTATGTCTAGAGCCAATTTGAAAACTCTCCAAAAAGTAGATAAAAAAATCATCTTTGTAGACAAACATCAATAAATCAATAGGCTGTATAACCCATTATGTAACATCCAACAGTTTTGTACTTGATTTTGTTAACCTGTCGCTATGAGCCTTTTATAAAAATCTGATTATTCCCTTAAAAACATCTAAAATGCATTATGAGCAAGATCAATGCATTATTCACTTTTCAGATTCATGTACCATTTGTGAAGGCATCTGTTGTATGCCGACAAACAAGTGGGTTTAACGGAACACATGTGTTGTATGCTGACAAACAAGGGTGTTTAAAGGAACACATATGTTGTATGCTGACAAACAAGCGCGTTTAACAGAACACATGTGTTGTATGCTGACAAACAAGGGTGTTTAAAGGAACACATATGGTGTATGTTGACAAACAAGGGTGTTTGACGACGGAACACACATGTTGTTTGCTTAAAAACAAGGGTGTTTAATGGAATACACATGTTGTATGCTGACAAACAAGGGTGTTTAACCCTTCCCACCTGCAGACGCATTTTGGCACATCTTCAGCAGACGACTTTTGAAAACGTTGTGACAAAAGGAGAAATTGCTCAAAAAAAGCAATTTCTCCTTTTGCCACAAAGTTTTCGACTTTTTTCAGTAATTATACCTACAAAAACAGAGATTTTCCATATTTTTTAGTAGACTTTTTAAAAGTCGTCGGCTGCAGATTTATTGTATGTGGGAAAAGTTTAATGGAATACATGTGTTGCCTCCTGATAGGTCAGTAAGTGGAAGCATGATGGACAGACTGACAATTTTATATACAGTCAGGTTACAAAATAGGGTCTTTATACTGACCTACTAGTCATGTCTGATTTAACTACCTATATCCAGTTACTTTGTATAAACCCCATGTTGTGGGTACTCAAAAGAATTTTCTCATTGAGACAAATTAAGTACCTACCTTATAATGTTTAATTGGATTTTAAGAGAGTTATCATAGGAAAAAAGACCAGAAAGAAGAATCATTGAATAAAGTTGAAACTATTGTGGCATTTAAGGACGAAAAAGCTCTTTATGTGCAATTTTTTCTTTAGCCAAAATACGATCTGCTGCAGGGGAGTCAGAAAACATCTTTAAGTGGGAAATAGTGGCTCTAGTCAGAAAGCATCTGTAAGTGGGAAATAGTGGCTCTAGTCAGAAAGCTTCTGTAAGTGGGAAATAATGGCTCTAGTCAGAAAGCATATGTAAGTGGGAAATAGTGGCTCTAGTCAGAAAGCATCTGTAAGTGAGAAATAGTGGCTCTAGTCAGAAAGCTTCTGTAAGTGGGAAATGGTGGATCTAGTCAGAAAGCATCTGTAAGTGGGAAATAGTGGCTCTAGTCAGATAGCTTCTGTAAGTGGGAAATAGTGGATCTAGTCAGAAAGCATCTGTAAGTGGGAAATAGTGGCTCTAGTCAGAAAGCTTCTGTAAGTGGGAAATAGTGGATCTAGTCAGAAAGCATCTGTAAGTGGGAAATAGTGGCTCTAGTCAGAAAGCTTCTGTAAGTGGGAAATAGTGGATCTAGTCAGAAAGCATCTGTAAGTGGGAAATAGTGGATCTAGTCAGATAGCTTCTGTAAGTGGGAAATAGTGGCTCTAGTCAGAAAGCATCTGTAAGTGGGAAATAGTGGCTCTAGTCAGATAGCTTCTGTAAGTGGGAAATAATGACTCTAGTCAGAAAGCATCTGTAAGTGGGAAATAGTGGCTCTAGTCAGAAAGCATCTGTAAGTGGGAAAAAGTGGCTCTAGTCAGAAAGCTTCTGTAAGTGGGAAATAGTGGATCTAGTCAGAAAGCATCTGTAAGTGGGAAATAGTGGCTCTAGTCGGATAGCTTCTGTAAGTGGGAAATAGTGGCTCTAGTCAGACAGCATCTGTCAGTGGGAAATAGTGGCTCTAGTCGGATAGCTTCTGTAAGTGGGAAATAGTGGATCTAGTCCAAAATCTTCTATAAGTGGGAAATAGTGGCTCTAGTCAGAAAGCATCTGTAAGTGGGAAATAGTGGATCTAGTCAGAAAGCTTCTGTAAGTGGGAAATAGTGGCTCTTGTCAGAAAGCATCTGTAAGTGGGAAATAGTGGCTCTAGTCAGAAAGCTTCTGTAAGTGGGAAATAGTGGCTCTAGTCAGAAAGCATCTGTTAGTGGGATATAGTGGATCTAGTCGGAAAGCTTCTGTAAGTGGGAAATAGTGGCTCTTGTCAGAAAGCATCTGTAAGTGGGAAATAGTGGCTCTAGTCAGAAAGCTTCTGTAAGTGGGAAATAGTGGCTCTAGTCAGAAAGCATCTGTTAGTGGGATATAGTGGATCTAGTCGGAAAGCTTCTGTAAGTGGGAAATAGTGGCTCTTGTCAGAAAGCATCTGTAAGTGGGAAATAGTGGATCTAGTCCTCTGTTTGTTCCAAATTCGGAAGACAAAAGTAAAATAGATATTTTCAATTAATTAAGTCAACGTTCAATACCCAGGGGGACAAATAGTATTGTTTGTGGCAATTAATTTTCATCTTATAATTTCATATTCATGTTTTACCATTTATTACTGATAAAGACAACATTTGATGCCACTGCAGCAGACAATCACTCCTTTTCCTACAATGTTTTTTACTTTGAATAAGAATTATTCATACAAATTTCCAAGTTCATATCAAAGACTTTAACTAGAATGGAGTGCTCCGCGGAGCACGTGTGTCACCTGCACCTGCTCATTGAAAGTGTGGCGGACAGACAGACGCCGGACAAAAAAAAAAGTAATCCCTAAGTGCCTACCATGCTACGCAGGGTGACAAAAAAATAGTGGTAATGGCTGCCCTCCTTGGCGCTCAGGGTTGCGGGGTTAGCTTTACTACTGACTGGCTGGTGTCAGGATAAATGGACCAGACTACTGGTTATTTACCCAAGAATAGCCGTGATATGACTAAAAGTTGTTGAAAGCGGCGTAAAACACCAAACAATCAATCAATCCAATTTTCCAAATAAATCACTTTTTGCCTCTGATAATCATACAGCAGATTCTCCTAGAAATATCCCACCAGGAATATGTTTATTTTATCCATTACTTCTTGTGTAACCCATTTCCGACATACAAGAAATCTGCAGCAGACGACTTTGAAATAATCCAGGCAAAAATATGGATATTCTCTGTAAATGACAATTTAATTATTGAATAAAGCTACGAGCAATTTCTCCATTTGCCACATTGTTTTCAAAATTCATCTGCTGCAGATGCGTGGAAATGCGTCTGAAAGTGGGAAAGGGTCTTTTTGCCTCACTGAGTTTAACCCTTTCCCTCATACGACAACTCTGCAGCAGCTGACTTTGAACATATTTTGTCAAAGAATAGAATATCTCTAAAATTGAATGGATAATCTATGACTAAAAGTGGAAAACATTGTGGCAAAAGGAGAAATTGCTCATAATGAGCACTTGCTGTACTTCCCTCAATGTTTTCTATTCTATTTGATATTTACTCTCAATTTAATTGATATTCCTCAGTTTTGTCTATGTATACATGTTTAACCCTTTCCCACATATAGACGCTTTCTAAAGCCTCTGCAGCAAACAGCTATATGAAAACATAGTGACAAAAGAAGAAATTGCTCAAAACGAGCAATTTCTCCTTTTGACACAATGTTTTCCACTTTTAGTCATAGGTTATATCCATTCAATTATAGAGATTTTCTAATTTTTGACAAAATATGTTCAAAGTCGTTTGCTGCAGAATTGTTGTATGAGGGAAAGGGTTAAAGAATTGTTGTATGAGTGGAACACTTAACCCTTTCCCTTATACGACAATTCTGCAGCAGACGACTTTGAACATATTTTGTCAAAACATAGAAAATCTCCATAGTTGAATGGATAACCTATGTCAAAAAGTGGAAAACATTGTGGCAAAAGGAGAAATTGCACGTTTTGTGCAATTTCTTCTTTTGTCACTATGTTTTCAGAAAGCCGTCTGCTGCAGAGGCGTCGGAAAGCGTCTATATGAGGGAAAGGGTTAAGCTAAATATTTTGTCTAGTATAATAATTCCTTCAGTGATCTTGTACATTTACATTCCTTTTTTTAAATCATACATCAGTCTATATGGAAAGGTAGCCAGTTGCAAAATGATTAAATATAGTTAAAAAACATTGTGGCAAAAGGAGAAATTGCTCGTCTTGAGCAATTTGTCTTTTTGTCACAATGTTTTCAAAGTCGTCTGCTGCACAGGCACCATAAAGCATTCTATATGTTGGAAAGGTTTAACTCCATTCAATCAATCATAAAATAGAAAATGGCAAGTATAACAGCCTATATTATGAATATGTGGTAGCGCAAAATATGTCACACAAATCGCTTAACCCTTTCAAAGGTCAAAACATCAAGGTCACGATGAAATAAAAAATATTTGGATAAATATGATGTATTATAAAATGTTTCTTAACTCTTTCCAACCTGCACTCTCATTTTGACACCTCTGCAGCAGATGACTTGTGAAATAATTATGGCAAAAGAAAGTTCCTAATTTCAGCTGTATTTAATAAAATATATATAACTTTCATTTAGAGAGATTTTTCTTAATTTTACCAAAATGTTTTCCAATTTGTCTGCTGCAGATTTGCTGTATTTTGGAAATAATTAATTCATTGACCAAAGGTCCTGTTTCTATATATTTAGATCACTTTCTTGAAATGAATATGGTTTGTAAAATAGTCTATACAGGAATATAGTGTTATATAACATATTACACAAACAAACCAACCATATCACAGAAATCACTAAATTTATCCAACAGAATTCCAAAATATCTGTAAAATCACCGTAGGTAATCCAGTATAAACATTTCCTCGCTGATGCCTCAGAAGGAGACAAACTTTCAAAACATTAAAGTAAAACATTTTGGGCAATTTCTCATTTTCCTACTTTTAAGACTTGAAACTATTTATCACCTTTTTTTTTCTTTCTCAGAAATGTTTTCGATAGCAGACTCCCAAAATGGGATATAAGGGAAATGGTGACCATAACACTGTACTACTATGTTGCTGTATGAAACATCACATACTGATTGTAGACAAACTAACCAATATGCACAATAACCCAGGTCAGTTATACCACATTGCCAACATACAACATAACTTTAAAAACATCAAGGCAAAAAGTTGCAAAGTCACAATAAATAAAATTATGATAATTGAACAGTATAGTTAACATTGTGACATAAGGAGAAATTGATACTTGTGACCAATTTATGGTTTTGCCGCAATGTTTTCAATAGTTCTCTCCTTCAAAACAGGAGAAAGATATTGTCACATTTAGAAAATTGGAAGTATGTTTTTTATACAGTGTTGGAAACTTTGTGGGGAAAGGAGAAAATGATCATCATGAGTAATTTTTCTTTTTTCCACAATGTTTTCAAAAGTTATCTGCTGGAAAGGCATCAAATGGTGTCTACATAATGGTAAGGATTATTCTATACCAAGAACAACTGACTTTTGAAGATTCTGCTGCCGACGGTCAATAAACAAATTGTTGGAACAAAGGAGACTATTTTTTTAATAATAAGGAAAGTCTACTTTTCCCAGACTATTTTCTAATTACTATCTTAAAAATTCTGCAAGTTCTGCTCATTTTCTAGTTTTGTTTGTTCAAATTCTTTTAATTTAGTAGAGTCTTAAAACAGCACACCAAGTGTTGGGTAATCCATTCCATTTGAGACAAAGTGACGGGCAACAAGATTGCTGATTCACTGCATATTTTCTCTTATCCCCCAAATGTTCAAAAGAAGATATAAATAACAGACGGAAGAGAGAGCCAAACTATCGTTTTCCCACATACAGACACTTTCTGAATGCCTCTGCAGCAGACAACTTGTGAAAACATTGTTGTAGGAGAAATTGCACTTCTCCTTGGCCACAATGTTTTCAACATTTTTTATTGATATTTTTTCATTTATAGAAATTTTCCAAATGTTTGACTAAATGTTTCCACAGTCACCTGCTACAGATTTGTTGCATCTGAGAAAGGGTTAAACATATAAAATATATGGATTTTTTTTGACACGTAAATCATCCCAATTACTTTGAATTCTGCCAAATTTTTTGCAAGATTTGGTTAACCCTTTCCCACATACAACAAATCTGCAGCAGACAACTTTGAAAAATGTCTACTCAAACATATGGAAAATCCCTAACGTTGTAGGTATAATTACTGGAAAAAGTTGAAAACATCGTACTCGTTTTTGAGCATGTCACAATGTTTTCAAAAGTCATTCTGCTGCTATTGCTTCAGAATGTGTCTGTAGGTGGGAAAGGATTTAAACCATAACATGGATAATCAGATTATTCTACATCTCAATGCAGGCGGCTCAGTATTTTAATATCATTTAATAGCCTTTTCCCCTATGCAGACGCGTTTTGAAGCAACTACAACATTCAAAATTTTCAGAACATTAATTGTATCAAAAAAAGAGAAATTTATCACAATAAGCAATTACTCCTTTGGCCACAATGTTTTAAACTGTATTCAATAATCATACCTTCTTTCGCAGATTTAATAAAACAATTTGGCCCAGATGTTTTCAAAGTCGTCTGCTGCACATCTTTGCAAGGCAATTCTTTCCAGTACGCACAATCCGTACATAAAGAGGGTATGGTTCTGGACCCAGTAACTACATATAGTGGGTATGGTTCTGGGCCCTGTATCTACATATAGTGGGTATGGTTCTGGGCCCTGTAACTACATATAGTGGGTATGGTTCTTGGCCCTGTATCTACATATAGTGGGTATGGTTCTGGGCCCTGTAACTACATAAAGTGTGTATGGTTCTGGGCCCTATAACTATATAAAGTGGGTATGGTTCTGAGCTCCGTAACAACATATAGTGCGTATGGTTCTGGGCCCTATAACTATATAAAGTGGATATGGTTCTGAGCTCCGTAACAACATATAGTGCGTATGGTTCTGGGCCCTATAACTGCATAAAGTGGGTATGGTTCCAGGCCCTGTAACCTCATATAGTGGGTATGGTTCTGGGCCTCGCAACTACATATGGTACCTTGCTAAACAGTTGTAATAACATCATCTCACACAATCATTTAGGATGTAAGATACAAATTGAAAACAAAAATGACTCTAAAGCTTTAACCCTATCTGTGCAACAATAACGACACCAAAATGGTGAGGTTGAAGAAAATACCTGCCTTATGGAGAAGTCAAGGTAAATGTTTCATGGTACACAACAGGTTGCAAGCAGTACATTCATCTTAATATTTTACAGATTCATGCATTGACATTATCTAAAATCTATACAAAAATTAACCCTTTCCAACATATAGACACTTTCTGATGCATTTGCAGCAGACGACTTTTGAAAACATTGTAGCAAAAGGCAAAATTGCTCATAATGAGCAATTTCTTCTTTTGCCACAATATTTTCAACTTAATTTGAGAATTGTACTTTCTTTTACAAATAATTTCCATATTTTTGCCTAGATGATTTTAAATTCGTCTGTTGCAGAATTAATGTATGTGGAAAAGAGGGGTTAAGATATCGTTCAGAAACAGAAATGAAAAGCTCAATATTGATATTGCAATAATAACATTAGGGATTGGTTCCAGTCTAGAGATACAGGATGTAGTCATGTTTTATTGGGTATCGCTGTAGTTGCGATATTCACAGTTCTTCAGGACAAAACACCAGACAAGACATATCTATCTATTCATGGATATTTCAATCATAATACTGAATTCATTTATATACAAGAAATATCTTTAGAGAGCATTCCATGGTGTGTTATGTATGTCAAACAACACTGATGAATGATAATATGAAATCAGCAATAGAAAAATGGTCATTCAAGAATTGACAACCAGAAAATGTCCAAATCGGAAATTGTGTGTGTGTGAAGTCTGATTATCAATTAAAACGAGCACCATAAATACAGACAGGGATGACACATTTAAACCTTTTCCACATAAAGACGTTTTAAGACGCATCTGAAGTAGAGAGACTTTAAAAAATATTGTCGCAAAAGGACAATTTGCTCATTTCTTATTTTGCCACAATGCTTTCAACAGTTTTCAATCATTATGCTTCCTTCATAAAAAGAGATTTTCAATATTTTTGCCTAAACATATTCAAAGTCATCTTCTGCAGATTTGATGTATGTGGCAAAGGTTTCAATCTATTTTGGAGGACAGCTTATATTTCACATCTGACATTGAATCCCTTACACATCTGACCTTGAAACCCTTACACATCTGACCTTGAAACCCTTACACATCTGACCTTGACACCCTTACACATCTGACCTTGAAACCCTTACACATCTGACCTTGAAAGTCTTATACATCTGACCTTGAAAGTATTACACATCTGACCTTGAAACCCTTACACATCTGACCTTGAAACCCTTACACATCTGACCTTGGAACTCTTACACATCTGACCTTGGAACTCTTACACATCTGACCTTGAAACCCTTACACATCTGACCTTGGAATTAACCCTTTTCCAAATAGGACCAATCTGCAGCAGATGATTTTTAGCAAATTTATGGGATAAATTAAAGTACAATAATTGAAATGACAAAAACATGGAAATTATATAAAAGAATGAATAACTATTGAATAAGGTTGAAAACATTGTGGCAACAGGAGAAATTGCTAATTTTGCGCAATCTCACCTTTTGTCACAATGCTTTCAAAAGTGTCACAGGCATCAGAAAGTGTCTGTATGTGACAGGGTTATTATACTTTCCATACATAGTTATTCCTCAAAGATTTTCAAAGCAGAGGGATGTAAAGATATCATATCAGGTAAATGATTAATCAAAGACTTGCATCCAGAGAAGAAATTCCACGTCTGCAGCTGTGCAATTTAATGTGATCCGTAAATAAACCTTTCAGGGAAAATACAAAGGCAAGACAAATCAATCAATACAAGAAGAAACCTTCAGGTCAAATTGAAAGGGACAAAATGAACCCTTTCTCAGACGCATTTTGATACATCTGCAGCAGACATCTTTTGAAAATGTTGTGTCCAGAGGAGAAATTTCTCATGATGATTTTTATATACTATGTTAAATTAATCATATTTTGTCTAGATGTTTAAACCCTTTTCCACATACGACAATTATGCAGCAGACGACTTTGAAGGGATTTTGTCAAAAAATAGAAAATCTCCATGACAAAAAGTAGAAAAACTTGTGGCAAAAGGAGAAATTGCACGTTATGTGCAATTTCTTCTTTTGTTACTATGTTTTCAAAAAGCCGCCTGCAGCAGAATTTCTCCTCTTTAACTGCAATGTTACTGACTCCTTTCAAATTGTTTATATATTATGTTAAATTAATCATATTTTGTCTAGATGTTTTAACCCTTTCCCACATACGACAATTCTGCAGCAGATGACTTTGAACATATTTTGTCAAAAGATAGAAAATCTCTAAAATTGAATGGATTGATTGATTGGGGTTTAACGCCGTTTTTTAACAATTTCTCAGTCATATTACGGCGGCCAGTTCACCTACTCATGTGTTTCCTGGTTTTCTCACACCAGTACTCCACACAGCAATCTTCCCAAGCAACTGGCTGCTTTTCCACATAGACTTAGCCCATTGGTGGAAGACGAATGACAAAATTAAATGGATAACCTATGACTAAAAGTGGAAAACATTGTGTCAAAAGGAGAAATTGCTTGTTTTGAGCAATTTCTTCTTTTGTCACTATGTTTTCAAAAAGCCGTCTGCTGCAGAGGCGTCAGAAAGCATCTATATGAAGGAAAGTGTTAAAATTTGTCTGCAGCAGATTATTTGTACATGTGAAAAGGTTAAAATGGAATTTTGATTTCTTTTTGAAAGAATACAATTTATGCTTCACCCTTTCCATGATAAAGATGTCCTTTGAAAACATTTACCGGTATGAAAAAAGTTACTAGAAACAAACAAGTTATCCTTTTTCCCATAATGTTTTAATCTCTTTGGTAAATTGCACTATTAATCAACTTTCTAAATGCAATACTTGAACCTCCAAATATTGTCGAAAACATTCAGCATTTGATGTCTTTATCAGTTAAAGATCATGCAGCTTATTAATTAAAACATAACAAAAGACGACACCTTTTTTGTATTCCATTTATCTGGTTTTTATCCATTAACCCTTTCCCACACATAGACGCGTTCTGACGCCTCTGCAGCAGACAGATTTTGGAAAACATGGTGACAAAAGAAGATATTGCTCAAAACAAGCAATTTCTCCTTTTGTCACCATGTTTTCAACTCTATTCAATTACTGTTCTGTGCTTTTGCCTAGACGTTTTCAAATTCGTCTGCTGCAGAATATGTGGGAAAGGGGTTAAATTATTTTGATATTTGTAGAATCGCCTGCTCTGAAATGTCTGCAGAAAAAAAGAAGCTTAAAGCACTTTATACATTCAATGACAATTCAATAATATGCTATAAATTGAAAACAAAAAATTAGACTATAGAGTTGAAAACATAATTATTCGAAATAGAAACATATTGATTTTAGCCACAATGTTTTAGAATTTGTCTACTGCATATGCGTCAAAATGTGTGGGCATGTGGGCAAGTGTTCACACATCTACAGATAGTCAGTAATATAAGAATGACAGAGTTGCCTCCCTTTTAGGGTCATACTGGTGTAACGGATTTTCCAGCCGGTGGTGCGTTAACTCTTTCCTACATACAACAAATCTGCAGCAGACGGCTTTGAAAATGACTACTCAAAAATATGGAAAATCTCTATTATTGTCAGTATAATAACTAAAAAAATTGAAAACTTTGCGGCAAAAGGAGAAATTGATTGTTTTGAGCAATTTCTCCTTTTGTCACAATGTTTTCAAGGCATCTGCTGCAAATGCATCTACAGGTGGGAAAGGGTTAACCAGACAGACCTCTGTAATTGCGAAAGTTTCCGACTTGCGAACCCAGTTTGACATATCTGCACCAGCTTTTGCAATTATTGAGAAAAAAAGGAGAAATTTCTCATTTTGACACCTCCGCAGCAGACGACTATTGAAAACATTGTGGCAAAAGAATAAATTGCTCATAATGAGCAATTTCTCCTTTTGATAAAATGTTTTCAACTCTATTTAAAAAAATATGCTTTCATTTATAACGATTTTGAATATTTTTTGCTAGATGTTTTTCAAATGTGACAAATGCTGCAAATTTGTTGTATGTTTGAAAGGGTTAACAATTACAATGAATGCTTCATTCTCTTACCTTTTCTAAATCTTCAAGTCTCTCTTTAAATCCTATAACCTGAGTAGTTAGTTCATAATTTTGTGTAGCTGTGACCTTTAGTTCTGAAGCCTGTAAACAGAGAAAAAAGGATTAAAATCAAATAAGCATTATGAGCTGTTCGCTTTGAAAAATTATCTCGAGAACAATTGTGTCACTGAACTGAAAAAATATTTGTAATTTTTCAAATTTTATTCATTTTCCCTCTACTGATTACACAGCAGACAACTCTACAGGGAAAACTATATAATATTCTATGGAAGGGACATAACTTAAGATTTATCAATGAAAGATTTTTCACTGTTATTTCCCTTGTAAAAAGTTTTCATTAACCCTTTCCCTCATACTACAATTCTGCAGCAGACGACTTTGAACATATTTTGTCAAAACATAGAAAATCTCTAAAACTGAATGGACAACCTATGACTAAAAGTGGAAAACATTGTGACAAAAGGAGAAATTGCTCGTTTTGAGCAATTTCTTCTTTTGTCACTATGTTTTCAAAAAGCTGTCTGCTGCAGAGGCGTCAGAAAGCATCTATATGAGGGAAATGGTTAATTGAACCTTTTCAATTGATACAACCTAAAAACGTGTCAACAATATATCAATTTATAGTGACTATCCATAAATGAATGCCGCTCAAGGAAAACCAATCCTGGTGTAAACCAGTCTTAATTGTGTCGCATGTAGTGTATATTAATACTGTTGCCAGCTAAAACCCATGTCGGTCCTTTCGAACCGCCAAATAGTTTTTGTCTAAAAATCAAAATGTGGTAACTTGTTGGCATATGAAACTGGAAAATGGATTTGATTGGTCATCACTTACCGAAAAGAAAGAACTCGAAAGAAATTTTATGTTAATATATATGAATTACATGATTAACAAGCAAATTCATGAAATTTCTATCCCCCGCTTGGAGGAAATATTGTAGGAAAATGTTGAGGTTAGGTTTAAACATGTCAGTAGACTTTTTATTGAACATGTATTACAGGGTAAATTAAACTGATTGAAGACCCCACCAAATAAAGTCTGCTGAAAGTGACGATCGAACTTGGCCTAGCTGTTAAGGCATTTAATCTTGTTACCAAGTTTGAAAACAAGAGTACAGCAAACGGTACATAATACGCCCGTCAGGAACATCTTTGTAAGTTTCCTCTTGTTTTGATATATTGTTTGTTTGTAAAAAGTTAATAAAGTTGTTCAGGAATGAATTGACAACAAAGCAGTATACAAAAATACAGCTGAATACCTCAAATCATGTAGGAAAAAAATGTGAAAAAACATTATTCCAACCCCAAAAAGGGGCATAACTCATGCAGAAATTGACGAAATCTGAAGAAACGTGAATTTGATCTATGGCACATGACCACAAAGCCATATACAAAATTTCAGCGTAATACATGAAAGCATGTAGAAAAAAATGCAGAAAACAAATATTCTAAGTCCAAAAAGGGGCATAACTCATTCAAAAATTGACGAAATCCCAGGAAATATGAACTTGATCTGTGACACATCACTAGAAAGCGTTATACAAAATTTCACCTCAATAGCTCAAAGTATGTAGGAAAAAAGTGCGGAAAACCCGAACGGACGGACGGAGGGAGGGACGGACGGAGGGAGGAAGGGACATGACCATACCATAATAAAACGGTTGTATAAAAAAAGGTTCACATTTGTGGCAGTTATTGCACGGAAACGGCAAGAAACGACATTTTTTGTTAAATAAGGGGCCATAACTCCACCAAATAAAGTCTGCCGAAAGTGACGATCGAAGTTGGCCTAGCCCTTAAGGCATTTAACCTTGTTACCAAGTTTGAAAAAAAAAGGTTCACATCTGTGGCAGTTATTGCACGGAAACAGCAAGAAACGACATATTTTGTTAAATAAGGGGCCATAACTCCACCAAATAAAGTCTGCCGAAAGTGACGATCGAAGTTGGCCTAGCCCTTAAGGCATTTAACCTTGTTACCAAGTTTGAAAAAAAAAGGTTCACATCTGTGGCAGTTATTGCACGGAAACAGCAAGAAACGACATATTTTGTTAAATAAGGGGCCATAACTCCACCAAATAAAGTCTGCCGAAAGTGACGATCGAAGTTGGCCTAGCCCTTAAGGCATTTAACCTTGTTACCAAGTTTGAAAAAAAAAGGTTCACATTTGTGGCAGTTATTGCACGGAAACAGCAAGAAACGACATTTTTTGTTAAATAAGGGGCCATAACTCCACCGAATAAAGTCCGCCGAAAGTGATATTCGAACTTGGCCTAGCCCTTAAGGCATTTAACGTTGTTACCAAGTTTGAAAAAAAAAGGTTCACATTTGTGGCAGTTATTGCACGGAAACAGCAAGAAACGACATTTTTTGTTAAATAAGGGGCCATAACTCCACCAAATAAAGTCCGCCGAAAGTGACGATCGAACTTGGCCTAGCCCTTAAGGCATTTAACGTTGTTACCAAGTTTGAAAAAAAAAGGTTCACATTTGTGGCAGTTATTGCACGGAAACGGCAAGAAACAACATATTTTGTTAAATAAGGGGCCATAACTCCACCAAATAAAGTCCGCCGAAAGTGATATTCGAACTTGGCCTAGCCGTTAAGGCATTTAACCTTGTTACCAAGTTTGAAAAGAAACGGTTCACATTTGCGGCAGTTATTGCACGGAAACGAAGTGTGACGGACGGACAGACGGACGGACAGACGGACAGACAGACGGACGGACGGACAAACCGAAATTAATAACCCCCCTTTTTTTCTTCGAAAAAGCGGGGGATAAAAATATAATGTATTTCTACGCTGACAACATGACTTGCTTGAATTTATGACTTGACATTGGAAAGGGGAGAGTGCTGTGTATATTGTCTTGACATGACATGACCTATAATTGAACTTCGCCTAGATATCAACAAGAACATTTATTCTGACAAAGTTTCAACATGCTCAAGTTGAAATTTCAGTGTTAACAAGATTTCCATTCAATTTGATCTTGTGAACTAGTTGTTGACCCAACATTACCCATATTCGAACTTGGTCTAGAAATCAGCAAGATAAACCAACTAAATAAGTTTCATGAAGATTGGATGATAAGGGTTAACCTCATATAGACACTTTCTGATGCCTCTGCAGCAGACTGCTTTTTGAAAACAAGCAATTTCTCCTTTTGTCACTATGTTTTCCACTTTTAGTCATAGGTTATCCATTCAATTATAGAGATTTTCTATCTTTTGACAAAATATGTTTTAAGTTGTCTGCTGCAGAATTGTCGTATGAGGGAAAGTGTTAACAAGCAAATTGTCAATGACGTACGACGAACGACTGACAAGGGTAACAAACTGTTCCTTTATGTTCACTATTTCTCTTACTACTCATACAGGCCCTATGTTGTGGGTAAAAAAAAGATTTTAAAATATCAGAGCTCTAGATGTTCTAAAATCCTTATTTGACCCTCTAACCCTATGTTGCTGGTACTCAAAAGAATGTGGAAGACAGTGGTGCAGAGGAGAGTGTAGGCCTCTTGTATCAAAGGTCCCTGGTTTGAGTCCGTGATGAGCGGGTCCTGACTTTGGGATTTTTCCACACAAATGGCGCGAGTACTGGTTAATTCTCCAGGAAGCAGACACCGAGCGTGATTAATTTAAGCTTTAAGCTTGCTTAGCAATCGATGTAAAATAAATAATGTTTAAATTAAAAGAATCTTCTCGGTGAGACGATTCCCTTGAGTACCCACAACATAGGGCTTGCTTTAATAATAAGACAGAAATTGTGGGAAAAAGAGCTGAAAAACCCTCCTTATCTGGACCTCTGATAATATGGATCCTTATCTAGTGGTCTGCAGCAACTTACTAAAGATTTTGATTTGATTTTTTCCTCCTGTACATCCCTGGCAAGACGCTCACATTCTAACTTCTTCTGTGTTAGTTCTATTTCCTGGAAAAACAAAACAGAATCCTTGTGATGAAAGGAGTAAAAAACTGTACAACCATCAACAAAATATTACCTGAGCTTAAATACAACAAAATCTGCAGCAGTCAACTTTAAAAACATTTTGGCAAAATCATAGAAAACGTATGTAAATAAAAGTATATTTATTGAATAAAGTTGAAAACATTGTGGCAAAAGGAGAAATTAGTCATGATGAGCTATTTCTCCTTTTACCACAATGTTTTCAAAAAGCCATCTGTATGTAACACTGTTGAACATTTTAACCCTTTCCCCCATACAGCAATTCTGCAGCAGACGACTTTGAACGTATTTTGTCAAAAAATAGAAAATCTCCATAATTGAATGGGAGAAATTGCCCGTTTTGTGCAATTTGTTCTTTTGTCACTATGTTTTCAAAAAGCTGTCTGCTGCAGAGGCGTCAGAAAGTGTTTATATGAGGGAAAGGGTTAATCAGACAGACACAATTAGACTCATCTGCAGCAGAAAACATTGTGGCAAAAGGAAAATTACTGATAATGAGTAATTTTTTTCCTGTTGCCACTGTGTCTGCAACTCTTTTATCTAACTATAATTTCTTTAACCCTTTCCCTCATATAGACGCTTTCTGACGTCTCTGCAGCAGACAGCTTTTTGAAAACATAGTGACAAAAGAAGAAATTGCACAAAACGTGCAATTTCTCCTTAATTTTTAGGGACATTTCAAGTCTTTGCCGAATTCTTTCCAAATTAATCTGCTGTAAATTTGTTGTATGTGGTACAGGGTTAACCTTTTCCACCTATAGACGCATTTTGAGGCATCTGCAACAGACGACTCTTGAAAACATTGTGACAAAATGGGAAATTGCTCAAAACCAGCAATTTCTCCATTTGCCACAATGTTTCAAACTTTTTACAGTAATTATTAGTCGCCGGGCAGAAGCCCGCGACTTCTATTTTTAATAGGTTTTCGGAAATGACATGGGAGGGGGGGTTATTATTAGATTTTTTTTTTTTAAATGTCTTGAACATATTACAATTGCGTTTGTTTAAAAACACTAAGTTATGACACATCTAAAATGAAATAAATATTCCGATGTTTTAAGTATGTGCAGTTTCTTTATTTTGACTGGCATTTACGTTTTTGTGTTTTATTTACGAAGACAAATAGTCCCTATTAGCTAGACTGGGATACTTTATTTTCATAAACTATGTAATCAAAAGGCGATAACTACAAACCTTTACGTCGCACAGTCTAATTTGATTACATACGCGCACCTGCTTGCAGCCGATTTTCGATATTAAAATCACGTTTATCCGTGATTTGTTCTCAACTTGAAAATAAGGGTATTTATGTGATAAAGGCAGATACTATAGAAATGCTTTTTTCTCTCGAATGCACTAAAGCTTTGCCTGATTTTTTATTCACTTTCTTCGATGTTTGACACTACGACTCGGATTTTGAAACGTGGGTCAACATTTCGAAAGAATGCTCAAAACACCTTATAACAGATAGATAGCTAATATTACACACTTAAATGTTTAAATATATGTGATATTAAATGATTATTTGGCTTGAAACAAATTAAGAGAAGAACAAACTCTGATAAACAATAGATTTAGAAATAAAGAAAATCTGCTCTTTCGCACCCAATTAATTTCATACTTGCCACCTATTAAATAGTAATGGGACTCGCAACTGGCATTTCTCTTACGCCAAACATATATTGTATGCATCAACGATTTAGATAAACAATTTAGCTGATATGTTGTTTCAAGTGTGGTCTACTTTTTAAACATACGAGGATAAATTTTAACATCTGTGAAATATTTATTATAATTATTATTAACAAGAGTTGTCGGAGGACAATATAGCTCGCCTATCAGGGATATCGTCTATCAGGGCCTACTTCAGAACAGTTATAGCATGGGTATAAAGTCCAAAATCCAAAAGTGGAATAATTCAGTTGAAATTGAATTTACAAAAGAAAGACAAGAATTACGCGTAATTAAATGTCTCACTGTGTCCCCTGCTTTGACTATCAAGGCAAGTGTAAAAGACAAAAAGTAAACAAAACTCTAACATTGAGCTAAACACAATTTTTTTAAAACAAGAAATAATAAAAAAAAAAGTTCAAAAATACAAGAAATTTAAAAAAAAAAATTGAGCTGAACACAAAGTTCCAAAATTCAAGAAAAAAAATAAAAAATAAAAAAATAATGCTCAAAGTTCAAAAATACAAGAAAATTAAAAAAAAAAAATGAAATTAATCCAACAAAATATGAAGAAGCTATGCCCAATTTTCAAAATCCAGCAAAAAACAAATGTTTTACCCCAAAAAATATGAAAGCCCTAGAACCAGTACTTATTGAGAAAAAAAAAAAATCGAAACTTTAACGTTGAGCTAAACGCAAAATTGAAAAATACAAGAAAAGAAAAAGAAAAAAATCCAAATGTTTGAAAAAAATCCATTCCAGAGTTATGGGACTTGACATACAAGGTCCCCTAATGACCCTGAATAAGTGTGTGAAGTTTGAAAGCAACAGCATACACAGTGTCTGAGAAAAGGCCTTGCACGCAAAGGTTTGACCAAATTTCTAAGTCCAAAAAGGGGCACAATTCAGTCAAAATCCATTCCAGAGTTATGGGACTTGACATACAAGGTCCCCTAATGATCCTGAATAAGTGTGTGAAGTTTTAAAGCAACAGTATACACAGTGTCTGAGAAAAGGCCTTGCACGCAAAGGTTTGACCAAAATTCTAAGTCGAAAAAGGGGCACAATTCAGTCAAAATCCATTCCAGAGTTATGGGACTTGACATACAAGATCCCCTAATGATCCTGAATAAGTGTGTGAAGTTTCAAAGCAACAGCATACACAGTGTCTGAGAAAAGGCCTTGCACGCAAAGGTTTGACCAAAATTCTAAGTCGAAAAAGGGGCACAATTCAGTCAAAATCCATTCCAGAGTTATGGGACTTGACATACAAGGTCCCCTAATGACCCTGAATAAGTGTGTGAAGTTTGAAAGCAACAGCATACACAGTGTCTGAGAAAAGGCCTTGCACGCAAAGGTTTGACCAAATTTCTAAGTCCAAAAAGGGGCACAATTCAGTCAAAATCCATTCCAGAGTTATGGGACTTGACATACAAGGTCCCCTAATGATCCTGAATAAGTGTGTGAAGTTTCAAAGCAACAGCATACACAGTGTCTGAGAAAAGGTCTTGCACGCAAAGGTTTGACCAAGCTGGCAACGCGGACGCCAACGCCAACACCAACGCCAACGCCAACGCCAACGCCGGGGTGATAACATAAGCTCCCCTATTTCTTCGAATAGGCGAGCTAAAAAGGAGGAAGTTCATGTCTTCAGCAATTTAACCGTTTTCTCAATGTTTAAAGGTTTTCATTGTTGCTTCAGACATGGAAATATTTAATAGCTTTTTATTGCATGTAAATTTAAATCCCAAAATGTATTAATTTGTTGTGGTTTTATTGACAAATACAAAACATCCAAAATCCTGACCAAAAGAAATCCTGAAATTTGTAGATCTATGTGGAATTTCAAAAATCCTGGAATTAGTCCTTATGAAAACATTATGTGTATGTTTAGACTAATGAAAGTCAAGAATACATGTGTGTTAAAAAATAAATCAATGCAGTCTTTTCCGGCGACATTGATGCCTTGCATCAACTTTCTCTTGTTAGTCGCCGGGCAGAAGCCCGCGACTTCTATTTTTAATAGGTTTTCGGAAATCACATGGGAGGGGGGATTATTATATAAATGTCTTGAACATATTACAATTGCGTTTGTTTAAAAACACTAAGTTATGACACATCTAAAATGAAATAAATATTCCGATGTTTTAGGTATTTTCAGTTTCTTTATTTAGACTCGCATTTATGTTTTGTTGTTTTATTTACGAAGACAAAACAGTCCCTATTAGCTAGACTGGTATACGTTATTTTTAAACTATATACTACATGTACTCAAAAGGCGATAACTACAAACCTTTACGTCGCAGTCTAATTTGTTTACATACGCGCACCTGTTTGAAGCGTGACTCGCGAATACCAACTGCGTAGATCAATCTCCTTTGCAGAGAGCCGTCTCTTTACACTCACTTACAAATAGTAAATCGTAGGTGATTTAAAATGTTTATTTGGTTCGAAACAAATGAAGAAAAGAACAAACCGAGATAAAAACTAGTTTTAATAGAAAAATTACTTTGAACGAACACTCTCTGCCTATAAAGAGAGTTTCAAGAACGACACCTCTGCGAATAAGAAAGAATCGGGTCTTTCGTACAAAATTATTTCGTCCTTGACAATTTTAAATGTGTCATTTAATTCCCTAAAGGCATATTGCTTCCGAGCTGCATATTGTTATGGATCATTGACACAAGGGTGCTCATCGTAATATAATTTTAAAACATGAGTAGTTTTGTTATTTTCATTATAAAAAAGGAAGGACAGAATTAAAATAAATTAACATGTTGTAGGGCTCAGTTTATGTTCGAAATTAAGTTTAAATTATACAACAATTTCAATGAGATTTAACTGTTTAGTTGATATTATATTTCGAATGTGGTCTAATTTATAAATATTGGACTACATTTCAACATTTGTTAAAGTATGATATAATTAGGATGCCAAGCTAATATCATTTTGAGAAAAAGAGAAAACTCAGCGATTTAACCCTTAACTCATTGTTTTAAAAGTCTATTGCTGCAAAGGTGTCCACTGTTGACTTTAATAGAGGAAAGGTAAAATGATGTGCTATTGCATGCAAATCCTAAATTGTCTGTTTTGTGGTTTTATTGAAAAATAATAAAATTCAAATATTCTGACAAACATCTTGAAAAGTGTATGTGGAATTCACAAATCTTATAATTATTCCTTAATGAAAGCACTGTATACATACTAAGACTAATGATTGGCAAGATTTCTCATTTCCATTACTGTTTATGATCAATAATTAGTTGGTTGTGTGTCTAGTCAACCTACTTTGGAATGGAGATTGATCATAAACAATGAAAGGCTTCAATTATCATTCACTTCGTTGACAAAACAATGCAAGTTATGATACATTTTCACTTGACCCCACCCCTGATGTTCCAATATGCCCCTCAGTCGATAACTGTTTATTCACCTACTATAATGTTAGTGTTATGCATAACTGCACTATGGATATCCGGCGACATTGATGCATTGCATCAACTTTCTCTTGTAACTCTACTTAAAGAGATTTTCCATATATTTTACTAAATGTCTTCAAGTCGTCTGCTGTAGATTTCTTGTGTGTGGTGAAGCATTAACCCTTTCCGACATACAGGAAATCTGCAGCAGAAGACTTTGAACACATTTCGTTCGAAATACTGAATATCTCTATAAATGAAAGTATTATTTTTGTTATAAAGTTGAAAACATTTTGGCAAAAGGAGATATTGCTCAATTTGATCAATTTCTACTTTTGTCCCAATGTTTTCAAAATGTTGTCTGCTTCAGAGGTAACAGAAAGCATTCTGCAAGTCGGAAAGGGTTTATCTTAAAATATACCAAACTCAGGACGGAAGCTCACACAGGGAAGTGGTAATGTTGTTATAATTAAGAAATATTCTAAACCTTTCCAACATACAACAAGACGAATGTTTGACGCAAAGCGTCAAAGAGAAGCCGCAATTTTTCGTTGTTCATGTAGAAATAAAAAAAAAGAACATTTAAATCCACAAACAACTGTAGACGGTAATACGCTGACATATTTATCCCTTTGAAGACTGTTGGATACTTCAAATTACCTTCTTTTAAGCAATACAAGGATATTTACCTTGTGATTCGTATGATTAAGATTAATAAACATTGAAATTATATGAATGAAAACTATTATTTAAATTAGTAACAACATCAAAATCAAATTTAAGCCAAGATAAATGTGTACACATTTCATTAATTGTTTGTAGATACCCTAATGTATAGGTATGAATATAAAATTTATAATGTTATAAACAAATTTTCATTTCAACGTACTAAGTCTGTGAATCTCACAGAAACACCCATTTCAATATACCCCCTTCAAACTTCGTTTGTCGGGGAGGGGTATAATAAGGATCGTCTAGACTGATGGATGCTCCCCGAAGTATAGCGAGGACACAGGAATGGTGAGACAATGTACTATCTTTAGTATCTTTAGCCAAATCAATTGGCTAGAAGTAAATAGTAAGATTTTGTTTAATGCCAGTACAAAAGTGGAATTAGTTATAATATGTGGTGCATCCCCTCCTGCTAATGATGATTCCCTGAAAGCAATCGCCGGACATGAACAGTGAGAGATGGTTTCTGTCAACCCTTCCATAAATCAATAATAAGGGTCAAGACTAAATTGTAGGCTCGGAACCAGTTTCTGACCAATTCCAACCAATCTATATTCAACTCTTTCCTCCTCTTATACCATTTACAGGAGAAGAATTTAGAACATATTGTTGGAAAAGGTGAAATTGATCATTTAAAACAATTTCTGCTTTTCCCCCAATATATATTTAATTTTTTTATCAATATTATTTTTCAAACTTTCTAGCAGCCAGTAATTATTTGATTTGTTCGTATAGAAAGTAAAATCAAACGCCCCAAAATATCATATACGGTTAATGGCTCAGTCATGCATTATTCATGAAGCACTTGCGTAAATATATGACAGTCACATTCTTGTTGACACTCTCTCCCGTAGACAAGAAGATTTTAGCAGCTTTCTTGTGATTGCCCCAAATTTCTTCTAGAATCTCAGAGTCTATTTATAGTAACACTGTCACCAATTTTTCTTCAAAGCAACAGAGTAAGCAACAGAGTATTATGGGAATATCTGTAGCTAAATTAATGTATAAAGCGTATTTTTTAGTTATATCACTATGTAATTTAACCCTTTCCCACATACAACAAATCTGCAGAAGAGCACATCTATGTAAAAATATGAAATATCTCGATTAGATGTGAAGGTATAATTACTGAAAAAAATTGACAACTTTGTGGCAAAAGGAAACATTTCTCGATTTGAGCAATATCTCCTATTGCCACAATTTTTTCAAAAGTAATTGCTTCAGGGGCATCAGAATGCATCTGTATATGGGAAAGGGTTAAGATTGATTTGTTGACAAGGCTTGCTGAAAACCAAAAGTTTCTACTGGGTCATATTGAGTTTCCCGATACAGACAAATTTTGAAACCTCTGCAGCGGAGATGAGTTAAACCCTTTCCCTTTCTGACGCCTCTGCAGCAGACGGAAATTCCGTTCCGCACTTAAAGTGTCCCAACTTTGATCCATCATGAAATTGACAAATTTACCGTTCACACTCCACTCCGTTCCATTCAGTTCTGCTCAACTCATGTTCCAATCCGCTCTTAAAGCATTTAGACGTTCAAAATCATTGTGATTGCTTTTTTACCGTTCCGTCAAATTGATTACTTTTTTAAGCTACCTGGGAACGCTTTTTTTTTATCAAAAGTAGTAACTTAAAATAATTATCGAGTAAATTGTTGCAACTGTTCAATGAGCAAAGCATTCATGTTATTGGATTATTTCATTTATTATGATTGTTTTGTTCAGGGCGCAAAATTCGGTTCTGCTCTTAAAGCATTCCAGCTTCGTTCCAATCATGTTCGCTCAGATTGTCAATTTCACGATGTTCTTAACTGTAGCAACAATATTATGAAGTCAATACAGATATTTTATTTAAAAACTAAACAGAACAATAGAACTATTTCTTAACCCTTTCCAACAAACAACAAATCTGCAGCAAACTACTATTGTGGCAAAAGAATGGATTGATTGATTGATTGGGGTTTAACGCCGTTTTTAACAATTTCTCAGTCATATCACGGCGGCCAGTTCACCTACTCATCTGTTTCCTGGTTTTTCTCACACCAGTACTCCACTCAACAATCATCCCAATCAACTGGCTGCTTTTCCACATAGACTTAGCCCATTGGTGGAAGACGAATGACGCATGTCGCAATGACTTTTGTCAAACGTCGGAAAGAAAGTTGGCCGAGCCGGGAGCAAAAGAATGGAAAATCTTTAGAAATGAAAATATATTTATTGAATCAAGTTGAAAACATTGTGGCAAAAGGAGAAATTGCTCATTATGAGCCTTTTGTCACACTGTTTTCAAAAGTCGTCTGCTGTAGATTGGTCAGAAAGCATCTAGATGTGGGAAAGGGTAAATGAAACTCACTGCTTGAGAAGCAATGAATAAATTATCATTTTATACAACACATTTACAACAGAATGTTACACAAACATACTCGTCTAGATTTCATGGCTAATGATCCTACCAAAGCCCTAACATGTCACCATCAACATTGTAACCACTCCAGTTATTCTATCAGTTATTCTATCAGTTGTCATATAGCTAGAGAACCAGCTAACATCCTTTGTTACCTATCCCCCCTTGTTAGCCAAGAGATATATGCTAATCTCGGCTTGAATAAAGGGGCCACAAAATGTACCAACTTTAACCCTTTCCAACAATACATGTACAACAAATCTGCAGCAGACGACTTTGAACACATTAAGTAAAAATATGAAACTCCATGAATGAAAGAACATTTATTATTATATAAAGTTGAGAACCTTGTGGAAAAGGTTGTCTGCTGCAGAAGCTGGAAAAGACTGCATTAATTTATTTTTTAACACATGCATTCTTGACTTTCATCAGTCTTAACATACACATAATGTTTTCATTAAGGACTAATTCCAGGATTTTTGAAATTCCACATACAAATTTCAGGATTTCTTTTGGTCAGAATTTTGGATTGATAACCCCATACAAATATCCCCCAATTTATCTGACATGGCCTTCGCAACAGCATTAGCAACAAGACTCTCCAGGTGATGTCCATCAGTCAGGTGTCAATGAATCTGATAACCCATAAGGCCGATTTTTCTGTCAAGGCTTTTTGTTGAATATCTCTCTGAACCCCATCAAGGTAATCAGAGGTCCAGATAAGAAAGGGTATTCAGCTCTTTTTCCCACAATTTCTCTCTTATTATTAAAGCAAACCCTATGTTGTTTGTACTCAAAAGAATCGTCTCATTGAGACGATTTTTTTGAGTACCAACAACATAGGGTTAGATGGTCAAATAAGAATTTTAGAACATGAAAAACGCCCCTTATCTGGAGCTCCGGGTAATTGTGAACTATTCCTCCTTCACTTTGAACTGTAACTGTTGTGTCATATCAGTCAGGTGTCTAAGAACCTGATAGTGCCACAGATAAGTGAAAAATATATGAGCATATTTGCGACAAGTGTACTGATTGAAAAGAGTTGAAGAACATTGTAGCAAGAGCAGAAATTATGAAAATATCTTCTTTTGGTTTCAAGAGGCGTCATCTGCAGACACTTCAAAAGGCGTTTGAATGTGGGTTTGTATGTTGGTACCTTAATTAGTTGGTAGAAATTCGGGCTCTCCATCCAGGGGTTGTGAGTTCGAATCCCTGCTCGGCCATCATACTTTCTAACTTTTGACCAAAGTCACTATGACAAGCATCATTGGTTTATTACCAATGGGCTAAGTCTATTTGGAAAAGCAATTAGTTGCTTGGTAAGTTACTATGATGGGTGGAATAAAAGTGTGAGATAGCTTAGAAACAGAAGAGTAGATGAATTGGCCGCAGTGATATGAAAAGGGTGTTAAGCCCCAAACAATAAATCAACCAATCAATCAAGTGTATGTTGGAAAGGGTATAAAATGTTTGACCTGCAAGCTGTGGAAAACACAATGCATTAAAATAACAGTCACTTCACCCCTGATTCAAACTGTATTTCAGTTTCTAGTCTGGACCAATAGAAAACAAACATAAACCTTTCCATGATAAAGACAACATAATCCCTTTCGCACATAAAACAAAACTGCAGCAGATGAACTCTGTATGCATCCAAACAAAAATATGGTAAGTCTCCATTAACAAAAATGTAATTCCTGAATACAGTTGAAAATATTGTGGCAATGGGAGGAATTGCTCATTATGGACAATTACTCCTTTAGTGACCATGTCCTCTGCTGGAAACAGGAAGAGGGTTTATACTTTTACAGAAAAACGCTTTTAGAAATATTGGAGAAGAAGATATTGCTCAATATCAGAAATTTCTACTTTTTTATCCCACCGCTTGTTTTCAGCTCATTATAAAACAATACGATTCTTTCAAATGTTTCACACTTTTCCACAAATAATTTCAAGCAGACTACTACGTAAAGTTAGTATATGTGGTAAACTCAGTGAGTTGCATGCAAAGGTAATATGAGAAGTTACAACTGGCAACAAATAAAAGTCTGTGTTGTTGATACCATTGTTACAATACTCTTTAACCTCTCCCACCATTTTCATGAGTCTTTTGCCATAATGTTTTCAAAAGTTGTCGGCTGTACATGTGTCAAAATGTATCTGTCTGTTAGAAATGGCTAACCCTTTTGCACATATATACCTTTTCCAAAGCCCCAGCAGGAAACGTCTTTTAAAAGCACTGTGACAAAAGGAGAAATTGCTCAAAACAAGCAATTTCTTGATTTGCCAAAATGTTTTCAACCTTTTCCAGTAATAATACATTCATTTTGTGTAGATTTTCTGTGGTTTTGCAGAGGACTAGATAAGGGGGAGAAAACTGATCTGTTCTCCACAATATCTCTCTTATCACTCAACCAAACCTTATGTTGTAGGTACTTGTTGAGAAGATTCTTTTGAGTACCCACAACATAGGGTTTGAATATCAAATAAGGATTTGGTACATGAAAAATTCGTCGTATTTAGATCTCTGGTTTTGGCTACATATTTTCAAAGTTGTCTCATGCAGAATCTTGATAAAGACCAAGTGGTCAGAAAATTGATTATTAAAGAGTTTTTTTCCATATAAAGCAAGTTACATACCAAACGCTCTGTGTCTGACTGGGCCCTCTCAAGCTTTTGTATCTCCTTTTGAAGAGTTTCGTTTGTTTCTTCTAATTCCTTGTATTTCTCAATACCAACAACTTTTGAGTCCTGTAATTATAGAAAACGATAACAAGTCAGTATAGTTAAAACTGATAGATACTGCAGACGGCTTTTTGAATTTCTCCTTTTGCCACAATGTTATCCACTTTTAATCATAGGTTATCCATTCAATTATAGAGAATTTCTATTTTTTGACAAAATATGTTCGAAGTCGTCTGCTGCAGATTGTCGTATGAGGGAAAGGGTTAAGGAATCCCAGACAGTGGTTGCTGCAAAATAGTCCAGAAACAAAAGACGCACAGTCTGAGAGACATGCACAAACAATGAGGCATGCAAAACAGCAAATTTTTAATGATTTGCATCTTTTCAAACCGTTTTTCTATGCTTTGAAATTATCTTTTTCCTTTTTGTCTGGATGATCTGTTCTATTCTGCAGACAATATCAGTTTAAACAAGACGGAAACAACTCATTAGGGAATGTGTTAATTACCCTTTCCCCTACACAACAAATCTGTGGCAGATTACTTCGAAAGCATGTAGACAAACATATGGAAAATCTTTAAAACAGCAAATATAATAACTGAATATCGAGTTGAAATCAATTGTGGCAAAAGGCGAAATTGCTCATTATGAGCAGTTTCTCCATTTGTCATAATGTTCAAAAGTCATCTTCTGCAAATGCTTCTAAGTGTCTGCTAGTGGGAAAGGGTTAATTGGCCTGTAAGCATTGATATAATCTGTTTTCTGTCCAATCAGTAACTTGGTTATCCAGGCCCCAGATAGACAGGATTTTTGACACAAGTATGCAGCAGACAAATAGAAAATATCTTAAAATAAAACAATTTCTCCATTTTCACCAATATTTCCAATATAATTTCTAAACAGATCTTGACGACTCTAAACAAGAGGGCTACGACGGTTTTGGATCGCTCAACTGAGTTTTGCCAACCAAATAGTAAATCACAATAACTCATTTTGTGGTCAGTTAATTTCAACAAGTTTTTGACCTCACATGACCCAGTTTCGAACTTGGCTAAGATTTGATGGAGATGTTTGTTCTGATTTACTTTCATGAAGATTGAATGTAAAATGTGGCTTGTAAAGTGTTAACAAGACAATTGCTGACGACTGACAACACACTACGGACAGATGTTGGGCAAAATGTGATCAAAATAACTCAATTTTTGCACAGGTGAGCTATAAAAAATATATGATAAAAGGAAAAGAAATCAGGCTTTAACATTTCCCTCACACAGACGCATTGTAACGCCTCTGCAGCAGATGACTTTTTAAACCTTGTGGCAAAATGTGGAATTGCTCATATTGAGCAATTTCTCCTTTTGCCAAAATGTTTTCAATGCTATCTAATGATCATTTCATTTCATTTCCAATTTATATATCAAGGAAATCCATCTACAAAGGAAGAGCTAGAGGAATTACATCATCTTTATGCACACATATTATAGCTACTGTGACCTTGACCTTTGACCTAGGTCAGTGAAACATGAACTTGTCCAAGCTCCCTTAGTTGTAAGGAATTCCACACACAAATGGAAACGCTAGTGATGATGTCTTTTCATATGGAAATACATCACAGATGGACAGTCAAGGGTAATGCTGTATGTAAGTCTGTCATTGCAGTCGCTATTTAAAGGAAAGAGTCATCAGTATCAGGCAGATACCCTTTTTTCACTTGTAGACGCAGTCTGATGCCCAGGAAGCAGACGACTATTGAAATCACAGTGGCATAAGAAGAAATTGCTCATAAACACTATTCAATAATTATACTTTTTTGAGATTTTCTAAACTTTTACCTAGATGTTTTAAAAGTCGTCTGCTGCAGATTTGTTGTATGTTGGAAATGGATTTTTACACTGAAACACAAATCAATTTCATCAGCAATTTGCAAACGACAACACCATTAGTGACCAACTTGTCTGCCATGTCAATCAGTATGTCATCATGTCTGACTATGTCAAATTCAGTCATACATTACTTCATATCTGCAGCAGACCACTTTAAAAACATACCCATTTTTTTTTTTTAAAACTCCCTTAAAAAGAAAGTACAATAATTTAATAGTCTGATATAGTTAAAAACATGGTGACAAAAGGAGATATTGCTTGTTTTAAGAAATTTCTTCTTTTGTCACCATATTTTCAAAAAGCTGTCAAAAAGCATCTAATATGAGGGAAAGGGTTAAAACCAATTGTAACCATATCTCATTCATATCAAGGTATTTCCTGGGTAAACCAGACACCAGTTCATCCATGGTTACCGGGCCTACACCTGCAAACCTGGGCACGAAGGAGGGAAGTCATAACTATCATTGTTATAAAGTCTGTTACCCAAAGTCAAAGGAGAAAATAACCGTAGAAAAGATGAAGTTTATTTTCATTAATAAGTTCTTTTCCCATGATGTTTTTAAAACTTTTCTCTCCCACAGGTTAAGTTTTCGATCATCCATGCTCCATTCCAATACAGGGGAACCTGTTCCTAAATGGTGAAAATTTTCAGCAGATTTTAACTGAATATATCTGGGCAAAACTATGGAAATCTTTTTAAACCTTTCCCTCATATAGGTGCTTTCTGACGCCTCTGCAGCAGACGGTTTTCCACTTTCATAGTATATCCAGTAAAATTATAGGGATTTTCTATTTGTTGACTAAAAATAAGCAGACGACTTTGAACATATTTCGTCAAAAAATAGAAAATCTCTATAATTGAATGGATAACCTATGACTAAAAGTGGAAAACATTGTGGCAAAAGGAGAAATTGCATGTTTTGTGCAATTTCTTCTTTTGTCACTATGTTTTCAAAAAGCCGTCTGCTGCAGAGGCGTCAGAAAGCGTCTATATGAGTGAAAGGGTTAAATGAAAGAACAATTTTAGAATAAAGTCAGAATGATCAATTTCTTCTTTAGCCACATAATTTTTGACATATTTACACTTTCTTTTATGGAAATTTACCTTCTTTTTTTTTTGAAGTTGTTTACTGCAGTTTTGCTATATGTGGAAAAAAGTTTGGTTCTGGTAATATCAAGTTTAGGAGAATAATACGAGCTATTCCCTGAACCCTTTCAAACTACATATGACAAATCCGCAGCAGACAACTTTGAAAATGTCAACTCAAATATGGAAAATCTCTATAATTGTGGGTATAATTACTGAAAAAAGTTGAAAACGTTGTATGCTTGTTTTGAGCAATTTCTCCTTTTGTCACAACGTTTTCAAAAGTCGTCTGCTGCAGATGCATCAAAATGCTTTTACAGGTGGGAAAGGGTGAAAGGGTTGGTTCTGTTTCTTTCTCTTACAAAGCCTTTCCATATCATTTAATCAATTAACCAGAAAACTATATCTTCATATTCATCTGTGTTGAGAACTACGAAAGCCTATTAGGACCATCTGAGAAAAAAATAATATTGTAAAGTCGTAATAACGCGAAAAAATGCGTTATAATGCGGAAAAAAGCGAAGTAACGCGAAACAAGGCGAAGTAACGCGAAACAAGGCATAATAACGCAAAGTAAAGGCGTAATAATGCGAAGTAAGGCGTAGTAACGCGAATAAAGGCATTATAACGCGGAAAAAAAAGGCGTAATAACGCGAAATTAAGGGCGTATTAACGCTAATAAAAAGCGTTATAACGCAAAATAAAGGCGTAATAACGCGAAAATAAACGCGTAATATCGCGAAATAAACGCGTTATAACGCTAAACAAAGGCGTATTAATGCTAATAAAAGGCGTTATAACGCGAAATAAAAGCGTAATAACGCGAAAATAAAGGCATTATAACGCGAAATAAAGGCTTTATAACGCTAAATAAAGGCGTATTAATGCTAATAAAAGGCGTTATAACGCGAAAGAAAGGTTAGTAACGCGAAAATAAAGTCGTAATAACGCGGGAAAAGGGCGTTATAACGCGAAAAAAGGCGTAATAACGCAAAATAAAGTCGTTATAACGCCTTTTTAGCTATATATTTAAATCGATTACTGCTTTGAAGACTCTTTTTCAACCATAGATCTACGACCCAGATCAACCAATTCGCTATGTTTTTGCATTGGCTGAGCTACGATTTACGACCCAGATCAACCAACTCGCTATATGTCTTTTGAGTTGTTCAGCTACGATCTACGACCCAGATCAACCAATACGCCATGTTTTTTTCTCAGTGGCTGAGCTACGATCGACGACCCAGATCGACCAACTCGCTATGTTTTTATATTGGCTCACCTACGATCTACGACCCAGATCAACCATTTCGCTATGTTTTTACAATGGCTAAGCTACGATCTATGACCGAAATCAACCAATTCGCAATGTTCGTAGATCGTAGCTCAGCCATTGAAGAAACATGGCGTATTGGTTGATCTGGATCGTAGATTGTAGTTCAACCACGCAAAACACATATTAAGCTAATTGGTTGATCTCGGTCGTAGATCGTAGCTTAGTCAATGACAAAACATACAAAAGTGACTTATCTGGGTCGTAGATCGTAGCTTAACCAATGAAAAAACATTGCGAATTGGTTGATTTCGGTCGTAGATCGTAGCTCAGCCATTGTAAAAACATAGCGAATTGGTTATCTGGATCGTAAACCGTAGCTCAGCCACTGAAAACCCATAGCGAATTGGTTGTTCTGGGTCGTAGATCGTAGCTCAGCTAATGAAAAATCATTGCGCATTGGTTTATCTGGGGCGTATATCGTAGCTCAGCCGATGTTAACACATGGCGTATTGGCTGATCTGGGTCGTAAATCGTAGCTCAACCACTCAAAATACATAGCGAATTGGTTGGTCTGGGTTGTAGGTCAGCCACTCAAATCACATAGCGGATTGGCTGATCTGGCTCGCAGATCTTAGCTCAGCCAATGAAAAAACATAGTGAATTGGTTGATCTGGGTCGTAGATCCATGGTTGAAAAAGAGTCTTCAAAGCAGTAATCGATTTATATATATAACTAAAAAGGCGTTATTACGACTTTATTTCGCGTTATTACGCCTTTTTTCCGCGTTATAACGCCCTTTTCCCGCGTTATTACGACTTTATTTTCACGTTACTACGCCTTTCTTTCGCGTTATAACGCCTTTTATTAGCATTAATACGCCTTTGTTTAGCGTTATTACGCGTTTATTTCGCGTTATTACGCGTTTATTTTCGCGTTATTACGCCTTTATTTCGCGTTATAACGCTTTTTATTAGCGTTATTACGACTTTAATTTCGCGTTATTACGCCTTTTTCCCGCGTTATAATGCCTTTATTCGCGTTACTACGCCTTACTTCGCATTATTACGCCTTTACTTTGCGTTATTATGCCTTGTTTCGCGTTACTTCGCCTTGTTTCGCGTTACCTCGCCTTTTTTCGCATTATAACGCCTTTTTTCGCGTTATTACGACTTTACGATATTTTCTTTTCTCAGATGGTCCTAATAGGCTTTCGTAGAGAACACCTGAGTACAAGATTTTCAACATCTAGATGTGTATTTATGGACTATTGATGCCACATAGACTTCTAGAGTTGCCTGTTGTGGGTAAAGGGTTGACAAGCTCACAGGAATATAGCAGTGTTAATACATTTGCTTTAAATTTTCAGAGAGAAATATTTTCCCATCAATACAGATACTACCCCATTCCCCCTTACCACAAATCTGCAACAGACGAAAATCTACAAACAATTATGAGAATTAACTGGAAATGAATGTTATATTATTAAAAAAAAAATTGAAAACATAATGGCAAAAGGAGAAATTGCTCACAATGAGCAATTTCTCCTTTTGTCACAATGTTTTCAAATGACATCCGATGCAGATGCATTAAATTTTGTGGGAGAGGGTTTATGTATTTTTCTCAATGCAAGTGAAGAGGAGATAGTATTGCGGCTTCCCTGACAGGCACATGTATTAACCAACACGGACAATTTCATATGAACTGTCAGATATAATTTACACATACCTTGTGCATATCAAACTGTTGCTTTTCTGTTGTTTATTTGGGATTTTGGGCCGTGTTCATAATCATTTCAGTTATATTACAGCAGTAGTTCAGTTTCACAAAACTGCTTTATGAGTAAACTATCCACTTCTTGCACTGCAGCATATTAACCCTTTCCCATCTAGAGACGATTTCTGACGCCTCTACATCAGACGGCTTTTTGAAGACAATTGGCAACAAAAGAGGAAATTGCTCAAACCAAGCAATTTCTCCTTTCGTCACCATGTTTTCAACTTTATTCAATTATTACTTTCATTTAACCCTTTCCCTCATACGACAATTCTGCAGCAGACAACTTTGAACATATTTTGTCAAAATAAAGAAAATCTCTATAATTGAATGGATAACCTGTGACTAAAAGTGGAAAACATTGTGGCTAAAGGAGAAATTGCACGTTTTGTGAAATTTCTTCTCTTGTCACTATGTTTTCAAAAAGCTGTCTGCTGCAGAGGCGTCAGAAAGTGTCTATATGAGGGAAAGGGTTAAAGGGAGATCCCATTTTTTTTCGGGTATGTCTTCAAAGTCTTCTGCTGCATATTTGTTGTGTGTGGGAAAGGGTTACTACTTTTTAAAAATAGTTATTATTACTGTTAATCAATAGAGTATTGTTTTTAATTCATGCAAGTTCTTAACCCTTTCCCTCATATAGACTAGTTCCGACGCCTCTGCAGCAGACGGCTTTTAGAAAACATAGTGACAAAAGAAGAAATTGCACAAAACGTGCAATTTCTCCTTTTGCCACAATGTTTTCCACTTTTAGTCATAGGTTATCCATTTAATTATAGAGATTTTCTATTTGTTGACAAAAATATGTTCAAAGTCGTCTGCTGCAAAATTGTCGTATGAGGGAAAGGGTTAACAAGATTACGGTGTCTTAGTCTCAACCAATAAGTAATGAATTGTGTTGAGCACACTTAACATCATTAGTCGCCGGGCAGAAGCCCGCGACTTCTATTTTTAATAGCTTTTCGGAAATCACATGGGAGG
The DNA here is from genome assembly GCA_031761405.1 of Serripes groenlandicus. NCBI lineage: Eukaryota > Metazoa > Mollusca > Bivalvia > Cardiida > Cardiidae > Serripes > Serripes groenlandicus. The sequence goes on along the minus strand of JASEVX010000003.1, from coordinate 14,019,232 downwards.
GCGGCTTATTATTAGAAAGAAACAAATCTAGATGATTTGAACATATTACAATTGTGGTTGTTTACGAACACTAATAAATGACACATCTAAAATGAAATAAATATTCCGATTTTTTAATGTTTGCAGTTTTTTTTATTTCACTCACATTTAAGTTTTTTGTCTTATTTACGAAGACAAAAGTGGTCCCTTCAAGACGTGAACCAACACCCCCTAATGCAGACTCTTATGTGTCATCATTGAGGTCAATTTCGGATTCTCCTTTTAATAGCAATTTTAACTTACTAAATGTTGTTTTCATGTTCAAAGAGATGTCTTGATTTGTGTAGAATTCATTTAATAATGTTAATCCATGAATATCTAAAGTAGGAACTGTTTCTAAGCTAAATATAGACCCTATTCTGTTGTGTAGTTTCGTGACCTTTAACATCGATTTTCGCGCATGCGCATTTCGATATGAAAAAGCGAGTGATATTATTTTATTTTAGACAAGTACAAGACGAATGTTTGACGCAAAGCGTCAAAGAGAAGCCGCAATATTTCGTTGTACATGTAGAAATAAGAAAAAAAGATCATTTTTATATCCACAAACAATAGCACAATTTAAACTGTAGACGGTAATGCTGATATATTTTTCCTTTTGAAGACTTTTGTTTTCTTCAAATTACCTCCCTTTAAAGCAATACCAGGATATTTACCTTGTGATTCGAATAAGATTGACAAACATTGAAATTATATGAATGAATACTATTATTTAAATAAGTAACAACAGCAAAATTAAATTTAAGCCAGATAAATGTGTACACATTTCGTTAATTTTTTATAGATACCCTAATGTATAGGTATGTATATAAAATTTATAAGCAAATGTTTTCATTACTACGTTCCTAATGTTTGAATAGACTAAGGAAAGTCAAGAATACATAAATAAATCAATGCAGTCTTTTCCGGCAACATTGATGCCTGCATCAACTTTCTCTTGTGCTTAACTTTATTCCCTTCCTAAGTTGGGAAACCATGGCAACAATATCAGTTATTCAAATAGAATGAAAGCCGGTCATTTTACTATACTCTTTTTAACTTAAATATTTAGGAAATTTCAAAATCCAGCAATACAATACAAGATATTCAGGAATATATTCAATCAGACTTACAAGGTCTACATTCACTTAAGGATTTTGGTCATATCAATTAACAAGAGGGCCATGATGGCCCTGAACCGCTCACCTGATTTTTTTCCCCTCACTTTAACTATATAAGCCCCGCCCCCTGGCAGCCATAGTTTCCGACCAATCAACTACGCTTGAAGGAATATGATATGTTTTCACTATAGCCATAGAAGGCAAAATAGCCCCGCTCCCCTGGCGGCCATGTTCTTTGACCATACATCATGGCTTGAAGGAATCGGTCATCCAAGGAACATTTCTACAAAATTATTTGAAAATCGGTCTGACACTTTCGGAGGAGAAGATTTTTTAAGTTTTCACTATAGCCATATAAGGCAAAATAGCACCCCCCCTGGCGGGCATGTTTTTCGACCAATCAACATGGCTTGAAGGAATCTTATTGAGGGTCATCCAAGGAGCATTTCTACAAAATTATTTGAAAATCTGCCAACCAGTTTGGGAGAAGAAGATTTTTTAAGTTTTCACTATAGCCATATAAGGCAAAATTATCTTAGACCCGCCCCCACGGAGGCCATGTTTTTCAACCAATCAACATGGCTTGAAGGAATCTGATAGAGGGTCATCCAAGGAACATTTCTACAAAATTATTTGAAAATCAGCCTGACGCTTTCGGAGGAGAAGATTTTTTAAGTTTTCACTTTAGCCATATAAGGCAAAATAGCCCTGCCCCCCCCTGCCAACCAGTTTGGGAGAAAAAGAATTTTTCATTTTTTTTCATTTTTTTGCCATGGAAACCAGAATTCTGCATGGATCCCAAATATTTGAAGGAAATCTGGTGAGGGCATCGAGAGGATGCTTTCTGTGAAGTTTCATCCCAATTGACCCACTGGTTACTGAGGAGAAGAAGTTGACGCACGACGCACAACGGACGCCGGACAAAAGGCGATCACAATAACTCACCTTGAGCAAAGCTCAGGTGAGCTAAAAATGAACCAGTCCAGACTTGGGAAACACAGCAAGGCTCCATCAATTGAAAGATGGTTTTACATTTTATTGTAGTTTTACACCATTTTTAACATTATTTCACGGCAACAAAACACTAGAATATTCATGATCCCTAAATAAAGACACCAGTAATGGGCTGGGAAATGTGCGTTATCAGTACATTAGGCGACGAATAAACTGCTTTCAAACCCACCCCGAGCTAACACCTCCAGGGCACACAAGTTTGTAAACACTGGCACAAGCTTCACATCTTGCAATAATTATGCTAAAATATGCAGCAATTTTTTTCCATTTATAAAAATTATGCAGCAGACGACTTTTAAAATCTTTTAGTGTAAATCATAAAAAGGTTATAAGGGAAAATTAGCTTTTTCTTAAAAGAGTTGAAAATAGTGTGGAAAAATGAAAAATTGCCCATTTTGAGCAAGTTCTCCCATTGTTACATTGTTTTCAAAAGTTGTCTGCAGCAAATGGGTAAAAATGCATTTATTTGAGGAAAAGGGTTAAATCCTTTCCTATTGAAGGGAGTTATTTGTAATGCTTTTTTCCAAAACCAAAAGTGTCAAAGAGGGTTTGATTGATTGATTAAACGCCGTTTTTAACATTTTAACTTACATATCACAGCGGCCAGTTCACCTACTCATGTGTTTCCTGGTTTTCTCACACCAGTACTCCACACAACAATCTTCCCAAGCAACTGGCTGCTTTTCCACATAGACTTAGCCCATTGGTGGAAGATGAATGACGCATGTCGCATTGAAGTTTGTCAAACGTCGGAAAGAAAGTTGGCTAAGTCAGGATTTGAACTCACAACCCCTGGATTTACAGCCTGCGTCGCTACTGACTGAGCTACCGGGGCTAGAGGGAAGGAAGTCACTACTAAATCCTTTAACCCTTTCCCTCATATAGACGCTTTCTGAGCCTTTGCAGTAGACGGCTTTTTGAAAACATAGTGACAAAAGAAGAAATTGCACAAAACGTGCAATTTCTCCTTTTGTCACAATGTTTTCCACTTTTTGTCATAGGTTATCCATTCAATTATGGAGATTTTCTATGTTTTGACAAAATACATTCAAAGTCGTCTGCTGCAGAATTGCCGTATGAGGGAAAGGGTTAACCCTTCTGACATACAACAAATCAGAAGCAAACAACTTTTGAAAACACACATCCAAATAAATTCTATGAGTCTAATTAATTTCTAGAAATTCTATGAGTCTAATTAATTTCTAGAGTGGAAAGCAATTGTGATACAAGAGGGCCATGATGGCCCTTGAATCGCTCACCTGATTTTTTTTTTTTTCACTTTAGCTATATAAGCCTCGCCCCCTGGCAGCCATAGTTTCCGAATCAACTTGGCTTGAAGGAATCTGAAAGTGGGTTATCCAAGGAACATTTCTACAAAATTATTTGAAAATTGGGCCGACACTTTTGGAGAAGAAGATTTTTTAAGTTTGCACTATAGCCATATAAGGCAAACAGCCCCCCCCCCCCCCACCCCCCCCCCCCCCCCCCCCCCCCCCCCCCCCCCCCCCCCCCCCCCCCCCCCCCCCCCCCCCCCCTGGCGGCCATGTTTTTCGACCAATCAACATGGCTTGAAGGAATCTGATAGAGGGTCACCCTAGGAACATTTCTACAAAATTATTTGAAAATCGGCCAGATATTTTTGGAGGAGAAGATTTTTTAAGTTTTCACTATAGCCATATAATGCAAAATAGCCCTGCCTACTAGCGGCCATGTTTTTTGACCAATCAACATGGCTTGAAGGAATCTGAAAGTGGGTCATCCAAGGAACAATTCTACAAAATTATTTGAAAATCAGTCCGACACTTTTGGAGAAGAAGATTTTTTAAGTTTGCACTATAGCCATATAGGCAAAATAGCCCGCCCCCCCCCTGGCGGCCATGTTTTTCGACCAATCACATGGCTTGAAGGAATCTGATAGAGGGTCACCCAAGGAACATTTCTACAAATTATTTGAAAATCGGCCTGACACTTATGGAGGAGAAGATTTTTTAAGTTTTCATTATAGCCATAAAAGGCAAAATAGCCCCGCCCCCTGGCGGCCATGTTTTTTGACCAATCAACATGGCTTGAAGGAGTCTGATAGAGGATCACCCAAGGAACATTTCTACAAAATTATTTGAAAATCGGCCTGACACTTTTGGAGGAGAAGATTTTTTAAGTTTGCACCATTGCCATATAGGCAAAAAAGCCCCGCCCCCCCTGGCGGCCATGTTTTTCGACCAATCAACATGGCCTGAAGGAATCTGATAGAGGGTCACCCAAGGAACATTTCTACAAAATTATTTGAAAATCGGCCTTACACTTTCGGAGGAGAAGATTTTTTAAGTTTTCACTATAGCCCCGCCCCCCCCCTGGCGGCCATGTTTTTTCGACCAATCAACACGGCTTGAAGGAATCTGATAGAGGGTCATCCAAGGAACATTTCTACAAAATTATTTGAAAATCTGCCAACCAATTTGGGAGAAGAAGAATTTTGAAGTTTTTTCGGTTTCGTTGCCATGGAAACCAGAATTTTGCATGGATCCCAAAAATTTGAAGGAATTCTGGTGAGGTCATTGAGAGGATGCTTTCTGTGAAGTTTCATCCCAATTGACCCACTGGTTACTGAGGAGAAGAAGTTGACGCACGACGCACGACGGACGCCGGACAAAAGGCGATCACAATAACTCACCTTGAGCAAAGCTCAGGTGAGCTAAAAAAGTAACAAAGGGCAATAACTCTCTTTGTGCTTTACAAATGTATGAAGTTTTATTAGATTCCATCTAATAGTTTTCAAGTTATTCTCCGGACAATAAAAAATAACAAAGGGCAATAACTCTGTAATTAGGTAAAATGGAGTTATGGTACCTGTACAATGCACTTCCTCTCACTGTGTTATATCATCATATGAAGTTTTATTAAATTCCATTCAGCAGTTTTCAAGTTATGCTTCAGACAAGGAAAATTGCAACAGACCGAGTAATTGCTCCTTTTGCCACAAGTGTTTTCAAAGCCGTCTGCTGCAAAGCATCAAAATGCGTCTAAAGTGGGGAAAGGGTCGAATGATTAGATCATTCTAGGTCAGGTAATCTCAATGCAGAAATCCTTGCCATGACAACACCAACTTTAGATTTTGTATGATTTATTTGGGTTTTACACCATCCCTTTCCCACATACAACAAATCAGCAGAGACAGCTTTAAAAACATCTGGTTTAAAATGTGGGAAAACCTCTAAGAAATTTGATAGTTTAATTATTGAATAGAGGTTGAATATAGTGACAAAGTCGTCTACAGAAATTCGTCGGCGGAAAGCGTCTATATGTCGGAAAGGGTTAAAGGCACTCCTCGATGACCACAATCAGGTTAAGATCAAAACTATGACTTGATTGAACTTCTCCTGCATTGTTCTAGTTGCCAATCCTCAATCCTGTTTTGTAGGAGATTTGCTTGAAGAAGTGCCACTGTGAATTCAATTTCCTCAGCTAAAGAAACACTGGGAGATTTTTTATTTACAATTTAAATGCCTTAAACTCTATAATTATTCCTTTAATTACTTGGTGGAAGCTGTAGTTCATGCTACCCCAGTCAATAAGATACTAGAAAAATCTATTAATCCTTTCATACAAGGAGATGCAGCACAGGACTTGTGAAAACATTGTGGCAAAAAGAGAAGTTGCTCATAATGAACAATTTATCCTTTTGTTCCATTTATGTTTAAAACTTGCTCAACCAATTTTACTTTCCTTTACTTGCTGCAGATTGGTTAAATGATGAAAAGATACAACACATTTCCGAAATAAGCTGTCTCACGAGAAAACCAACATTGTTGACTCTGTGTAATGTATCAACATGGATCAGCCTAAGCATGCCGCGCAGGCTAACCCGGACACACTTTTTGCCTCCTGTGGATTTTCTGTTTCAAGAATCATTACTCTATACCTCTATCTCCCAGAGACGGAATGTGTCAGCCTAGATTAGCCTGCGCGGACTGCGCGGGCTAATCAGGTTCAATATATTACGCAGAAGCCATAATGTTGTTTATCTCTTGTGGAACGGCTCAAATGTGTAAAACTGATTCGCATTCAAATTTTCTTCAGATGATAATAAACATTTTGTCTACTGTTTAGACTATTAAGCCCATAGTGGAAGCCTAAAGAGGCTAGTCACAATGGCTTTTGTCAATCATCGGGGAAAATGATTGGGCCAAGTAGGGGGGGAATGATGGGCCAAGTAGGGGGTAGAATGATGGGCCAAGTAGGGAGGAGAATGGTGGGCCAAGTAGGGGGAGAATGATTGGCCAAGTAGGGGGGAGAATGATGGGCCAAGTAGGGCGAGAATGATGGGCCAAGAAGGGGGGAGAATGATTGGCCAAGGAGGGGGGGGGGGGGGGGGGGGGGGGGGGGGAATGATTGGCAAAGTAGGGGGGAGAATGATGGGCCAAGTAGGGGATAGAATGATGGGCCAAGTAGGGGGAGAGAAATGATGGGCCAAGGAGGGGGAGAATGATTGGCCAAGTAGGGGGGAGAATGATTGGCCAAGTAGGGGATGAATGATGGGCCAAGTAGGGGATGAATGATGGGCCAAGTAGGGGGGGGGGGGGGGGGGGGGGGGGGGGGGGGGGGAATGATGGGCCAAGTAGGGGAGAATGATGGGCCAAGTAGGGGGGAGAATGATTGGCCAAGGAGGGGTGAGAATGATTGGCCAAGTAGGGGGAGAACGATTGGCCAAGTAGGGGGAGAATGATGGGCCAAGGAGGGGGGGGGGGGGGGAGAATGATGGGCCAAGGAGGGGGGAATGATTGGCCAAGTAGGGGGAGAATGATGGGCCAAGTAGGGGGGGAGAATGATTGGCCAAGGAGGGGGGAGAATGATTGGCAAGTAGGGGTGAGAACGATTGGCAAGTAGGGGGAGAATGATGGGCCAAGGAGGGGGGGGGGGGGGGGGGGGGGAGAATGATGGGCCAAGGAGAGGGGAGAATGATTGGCAAGTAGGGGGAGAATGATGGGCCAAGTAGGGGGGAGAATGATTGGCCAAGGAGGGGGGAGAATGATTGGCCAAGTAGGGGGGAGAACGATTGGCCAAGTAGGGGGAGGAATGATGGGCCAAGGAGGGGGGGGGGGGGGAGAATGATGGGCCAAGGAGGGGGGAGAATGATGGGCCAAGGAGGGGGAGAATGATGGGCCAAGGAGGGGGGAGAATGATGGGCCAAGTAGGGGGGAGAGAATGATGGGCCAAGTAGGGGGGAGAATGATGGGCCAAGTAGGGGGGGAGAATGATGGGCCAAGTAGGGGGGAGAATGATGGGCCAAGGAGGGGGGAGAATGATGGGCCAAGGAGGGGGTAGAATGATGGGCAAGTAGGGGATAGAATGATGGGCCAAGTAGGGGGAAGAATGATGGGCCAAGGAGGGGGAGAATGATTGGCCAAGTAGGGGGGAGAATGATTGGCCAAGTAGGGGATGAATGATGGGCCAAGTAGGGGATGAATGATGGGCCAAGTAGGGGGGGGGGGGGGGGGGGGGGAATGATGGGCCAAGTAGGGGGAGAATGATGGGCCAAGTAGGGGGGAGAATGATTGGCCAAGAGGGGGGAGAATGATTGGCCAAGTAGGGGGAGAACGATTGGCCAAGTAGGGGGAGAATGATGGGCCAAGGAAGGGGGGGGGGGGGGAGAATGATGGGCAAGGAGGGGGAGAATGATTGGCCAAGTAGGGGGAGAATGATGGGCCAAGTAGGGGGGAGAATGATTGGCCAAGGAGGGGGGAGAATGATTGGCCAAGTAGGGGAGAACGATTGGCCAAGTAGGGGGAGAATGATGGGCCAAGGAGGGGGGGGGGGGAGAATGATGGGCCAAGGATGGGGGGAGAATGATTGGCCAAGTAGGGGGAGAATGATGGGCCAAGTAGGGGGGGAGAATGATTGGCCAAGGAGGGGGAGAATGATTGGCCAAGTAGGGGGAGAACGATTGCCAAGTAGGGGGAGAATGATGGGCCAAGGAGGGGGGGGGGGGGTGAGAATGATGGGCCAAGGAGGGGGGAGAATGATTGGCCAAGTAGGGGGAGAATGATGGGCCAAGGAGGGGGG